>CM035416.1:144105090-144137590 GCA_020310875.1 Ceratopteris richardii
ATTGGAGTTCAAAAGAAGAATGCAAGCACTATGCGACTCCTACCTGCAATTTTTCCACTTGCAGTGGAAGTAAGTATAATTTTTTCATATAAATTGAAATAAATATCGTATGTTTTATTTACATGATTTTTTTTGTAGTGAGCATGATGAGAGGGATAAAAAATATGTACTTAGTTCACTTGAGAGAGGATTCGGGTCTTGGAGGGGCATAAGTGGTGTCTAAAGAGATGCGAACACTTATGGCTCATCATCGTGATAATGTAGGGTATGCATTGCTTTTATTTTTTATATTTATACGTGTAACTATACATACACACATATACATATACTCACATATACACACATACACACACTCACATACTACATACACATACACATACATATACATACTTACATATACATACACACATATAGATACACACATATACGCACATGCATATACACATATGCATGCATACACACATACACATGCATAGACATACATATACATATACATACATATATATACACACACATACATTTACATACATAAACATACATATACATATACGCACATCACGTCCCATGCATACCTACCCACAAACATACACACATACAAACACATGCATCTACACATAAGCATGCATATAGAGTGCACACATACACATGCATACACACATACATATAGATATACATACATATACACACACACACACATATATGTACATGCATACATATGTACACATACATATATTGATTTCTAACCCATTTTGTTTTATATGTACAAATATTATGGATCCTATTAGAGAGAAAAAGGTGAAACTCACTCTCATTAAAAGTCTTATGAGAGCAAGAGTTCCACATGATACCTTAGGGATCATCATGCACAAGTAATCAGAGATGCATGATGATGAATTGGATTTTAGGATCGAGATGCTTACCCAACAACTAGAGGAGGGTTCTTGGGTGACTCCACATGTAGAAAGAGAACTATTTGCTTATAGGTATGTTTTTTTTTCACAAATGTTTTTAATGATATTATAAGATATATTTTTATTTATTTTTATCTATCTATTTTGAGGACACCTATACCACCTCTAGATCATAAGAGTAGAGCACAGGTGCCTATGAAGACATGCATAGGGACCGTAGGGCTAGAGTGCGATATAGAGCCAAAGGGCAATATAGTGTATACAGGGAATGGATTGGAGTTCAAAAAAAGAATGCAAGCATTATGCGACTCCTACCTGCAATTTGTCCACTTGCAGTGGAAGTAAGTATAATTTTCTCATGTAAATTGAAATAAATATCGTATGTTTTATTTACATGATTTTTTTTGTAGTGAGAATGATGAGAGGGATAAAAAATATGTACTTAGTTCACTTGAGAGAGAATTCGGGTCTTGGTGGTGGCATAAGTGGTGTCTAAAAGAGATGCGAACACTTATGGCTCATCATCGTGATAATGTAGGGTATGCATTGCTTTTATTTTTTATATTTATACGTGTAACTATAACACACATAATATTTATACATGTAACTATATATATACACATAATATACACATTTATACACATATATATTATTACACGTATTTATATACACACACATATATACACAAACTTACATGCACATCACATCACATGCATACATGTGTATGTGTGTATGTATATATATGTGGATATGCATATGTGCGTTTATGTATGTATGTACGTATATGAGAGAGAGGGAAAGGAGTGCAACTAGAGGTACACACACATGCATACAACACATAGACACACATACATGCACATTTTCACACACACACACATGCAAATTTACACATACACACACATACATGCACATTTATACACACACACACACATACACATGCATGCAGATACACACATGTAATGAATACACACATAGACACATACACACACTCACATACACATACACATGCATAATCATACGTACACACACATAGACTCACATAATCATACATACATACATATATACACGTACACATGCATACGCACACACATACACAGGCATACACACATATAGATACACATACATATACACACACCTACATATATATATATATATATATATATATATATATATATATATATATATATATATATATATATATATATATATATATATATATATATATATTCCTATATATAGATATATATAACAATATATATATATATTGTATAGTTTTACATATGTATATAGAGGTATATATATATATATATATATATATATATATATATATATATATATATATATATATATATATATATATATATATATATATATATATATATATATATATATATATATATATATATATATATTCCTATATATAGATATATATAACAATATATATATATATTGTATAGTTTTACATATGTATATAGAGGTATATATATATATATATATATATATATATATATATATATATATATATATATATATATATATATATATATATATATATATATATATATATATATATATATCAATGAACACTCATAAGCATATTGCACGAAAATGGAAAATAGGAACTTAATGCGATTGTGAATGATATACAAAAATCAAATTGTCATAACGTGGAGTTGATAATGTATTTTGAATCCATTGATGTTCTTCAAGTGAGTCATTTTTATATTTAACTAAATATCTATGATATTTCTTACTAGCATGTGTAATAGTAACATCATAATCAAGTATTCACACTATAACTAAAATTTGAGCATCCTCTTCAAGTATAGGAGGATCATCTAAAACAAGAGTGAGTGCTAAAGTTCCTTTAAAGGATTTCAATAAACTACTATGAAAACAATTATGTATATTCCAATGAGGAGGTGTGTCTAATCTAAAAGCATTCTCATTTATTTGTTGAATAATACAGAAAGCTCCATAATAACATTGTGCAGGTTTAACCTAAGGATGTTGTGAATTTTTTTTCAAATGTATTTTTATTATAACAACCATACCAAGTAATTTTCATTAAATTGTTTAGCTACTCATTTCTTATTAACATTATGCATGTTACATTCTTAAATCTTCTTAATGTTCTCGTGAACTTCATGAAGTGTAGAAATATGATCTTGTCTAAAAGAATCAGCCATAGGGATACCAATTTGATTGAGATTCATAGGAGTGGGAAGTTTTTTACCCTAAATAATTTTAATCGATGCCCGTCGAGTACTGGTGTATGTTGTGTTATTATATGCAAATTTTAGTGAAGGAAATTTTTCATTGCAGTAATTTGTATTGTCTAAAGAATAAAAATCTAAGAGAACTAAACTAGTATAATTGGTAGCTTCACTTTGACCGTTACTTTTAGGATGAAATGTAGAGCTAAATTCTATTTTGGAACCCAATTTTTGGAATAATGCAACCCAAAAGTGATTAAAAAAATGAATAATCTCGATCCGATAGAATAACTTCTACAAAAACTTGATGGAGAAAAATACATTCAATTAATAACTTACCAAAATCCTCTATAATATGCATAGGTTCCATGACCTCATATAGAAGCAAAACCTATTAGTAAACATGTGAAATAGATTTTAGGAATATTGGAATTGAAAAAGAAAGGGAAAGGTTTTGTTTTTGAAATTTAAAAAGAAAGAGAGAGGTAGAAGTAATGTTAAATATAAGTTAAAGGAAATGGAGTATCAACACTTGCGAACAGGCTAGTGGATAAAACATATTCCTTATAAGTAAGAGGTGGTGGCTTCAAATCCTGTACATGTTAAAGAGGGAACTAAGTAAATTCTTATTGCCACTCATTAGTTAGAGAGGGTTTCGGTATAGCCACCATCTCTCAATGGAACCAAAGGGAACAATGAGTGCTAGAGAAGCCAAAGATGCCAAGGTTGTGCCATAGTTCTATGCCTTGTGGATGCCTTGGAGTAAGGTGCATGAGTAACTGCATGCACAGTGAGAGTGTGATAGTGGAGAGTGCACAGTGTTAGATTGGAAAGTATGATAGGGCCCAATATAATAGATTAATACATTGCATAGTGCACAATGTGACACTCTCATGGGGTTCAAGGCCACGATAACAGATTCAAAAAAGAAAACACCAATGAGTAAGAAAAGAAATGTGAGGTAACAAATGCAAACTTGGACCCATATAGACCAAAACAGGTGTCAAATCATGAATGGAGGTTGCAAATCATGAGCGAGCACCGAGAAGTACACCTTCATAGAAATTCCTGTAGGATTTGATACCACTCTCGAGTGGATCTTATAGATGCACGTACCAAAGATAATACAAGAACGAAACCTCAGAAGAACACACACACAGAATAAAGAGAGAGAAGACTAGATACAAGATTGGATAGAATCTCCCCCCACATACTCTGTTGGATGGGTCTATGTTTGAGATAGACGTCTGCGGAAGCACGCAAACAACACAAGGAAGAAGAAGAAGCTTGGAGCACAAACACACAATACTGAATGTATTACTAGAGAATGTACAAAGATAAGTAGCCCATTAGGGCAATAGGCGTATATAAAGAGGGAAAAAAGGGCCCCAGCACTCCTAGTGTGTTCACACACATCACTACCTAAATATATCAACAAATCCCCCCTAGGAGTGATGCGGTGAACAAGGAGCTGCCACTCATGTATAAGGAAGTGCCAAGCTATGTGGAAATCACTCCACAAAAGGAAGTAAGCCCAAAGCTTTGCGGAAAGCTTCAAACTTCTCCCTAGGCAGAGCCTTCGTGAAAAGGTCTGCAATGTTCTCCTGCGTGGGCACATATGCCAAGCTGATCTCCCCAACAGAGAACCTCTCCCTGACATAGTGATAATGCACCTCAATGTGCTTAGTGTGAGCATGGAACACAGGGTTCCTCGCAACTACCAATGCGCTCTGACTATTAGTGAAGATGGTGGTGGCAGAAGACTGGCCAACACCCAAATCATCCATAAGGAGTCTGAGCCACACACACTCAATAGTCGCTATGAAAGCTGCACTATACTCAGCCTCACAACAAGAAGTGGCCACAGTAGGCTGCTTCTTGCTCAACCAAGATATACATGAACTACCAAGCATGAAGCAAAAACCATTGGTGGACACACGAGTGTCATAGCAACCAGCCCAATCTGAGTCACAAAAAGCATGCAAATCTGGCGGTATTTATCCCCCCTTCGGATAAAACAACCCAAGTAGCCGAGTACCACTCAAGTAGCGAAAGATGCTCTTAACCGCCTTCCAATGCATGACTCTTGGGCAATGCATAAACCTGCTCATCTGTGAGACAGCAAACTGAATATCTGGCCGAGTAATGCATAAGTAAATCAAGCATCCAACAGCCTGCTAATAGAGAATAGCATCAAATGCATCTCCAGCATCATGAAGACTCAATCATAAACCTCTCTCCATAGGAGTGGCAATAGGCTTACAGTCTTCAAGGCCAAAATGTTGCAATCATGTGTCAATATATTTCGTTTGATACAAACCCATTCCACCATCAACTTGCATAAACTGAATGCCCAAATAGTGATGCATATGCCCCAAATCAGACATCTCAAATGAGGCATGCAAATCAGCCTTGAAATCAACAATATGCTTCTCAATAGGACCAATGAGCAGCATGTCATCAACATAGATAACACTGATCAGAAACACTTCATTAGCATGCTTAACATATAAGGTGCTTTCAGTTGGACTGTTCACAAAACCATGTGCAACCAGATAGGCATGTATTTTCTCATACCAAGCACGTGGTGCTTGCTTTAAACCATATAATGCCTTCTTTAACCTGCACACCTGGTTTTCATGCCCTTTTTGCACAAAGCCACGGGGCTGAAAAACATACACTTCTTCATGCAAGTCGCCATTCAGAAATGTTGTTTTAATGTCCAACTGATGTACATTCCAACCATGATGGGCTGCAAGTGCACAAAGGCTCCGAACACTAGTCATACGGCATATAGGTGCAAAGGTCTCATCAAAATCAATGCCTCTTTCCTACGCATAACCCTTTGCAACAAGCCTAGTCTTATACCTGTCAACTGTACCATCAAGTTTACACTTCAGCTTGTATACCCACTTAGTGCCAATGGCCTTCTTGCCAGGAGGCAAGTCACATAAAGACCATGTACCATTCTTCATTATAGCATCATATTAAGATTGCATGGCAACCATCCAATTTTCTAAATTCTGTGCTTCATCAAAAGAAATAGGCTCATTCTCATCACAGAGACTAGACGCAGCCATAGCATAGAAATCTGATGCAAAGGAGGCACTATGAGAGCTTGAACGAGTACGGTATGACAAAGGTGCATCTAATTTGCTATCACGCAAAGTTTGCACCAGCCATTTTGGCATAGTTTTTGCCTGCTCAATATTAGCTCTCTCATCAACAAGTGCATCATGTAAATCAACATCAGAAATAGAATGATCTGCATCATCATATGAAACCTGCAAAGGTTGAGAAGTTGCCTCATTAGGACCAGCACTATTCTGTCCACCTGTAAAAAGAGGCATCAACGTATCATACATGTCTTTGGAGCTAACAGATGTCTCCTTAGTACATGAAAGCAATGGCTGAATAGCATCTTCCACAAAAATAACATCACAGCTAACCAGAATGTGTTTAGTCTATGGATGATACAGACGATAGCCTTTACTTTCAGAACTGTACCCAACAAAAATACATTTTACTCCCTTATCATCCAATTTTCTGCCATGTTGTTCAAGCACTAATGCATATGCCAAACAACCAAAAACACGCAGATGAGCAACAGATGGCTTGCGGTCATGCCAAGCCTCATATGGAGTGATAGACTGCAGCGCTTTAGTGGGACACCTGTTCAGTACATATCCTGCACACATGACAGCCTCAAGCCAGAAACTATGTGGTAAAGCTTGACTCTTGACCATGCACCTCGCCATCTCCATGAGTGACCTGTTCTTTCGTTCAGCAACTCCATTCTGTTGAGGTGTATACATTACTCTACAGTGGTGTTTTATCCCACTTTCAGCCAGAAATGCATTGAAATCAAAAGACATATATTCCCCCCCTCGATCAGAACAGAGGGTGCCCATTTTACATGTCGATAGATTTTCAGCCAAAACCAAAAACTGTTTAAAGCACATGAACACTTAGGACTTTGCTTTGAGTGGATATACCCATGCATTGCCTGGAAAAATCATCAATGAAAGTCACGAAGTAAAGGTAATTCCCAAAAGAAGGTGTCTGCATAGGACCACAGACATCACTATGTACAAGCAGCAATTTCTGCGTAGCCCGAACTGAACCATCTTTTGGAAAGGAGGAACGCTGCATTTTGCCCAAAATACAGCCTTCGCATACATGTTTTCCAGGTGCCTCAAGCTTGGGCAAAGAAGACACCATATCAGATTTCTGCAGGCGTAGCAAACTAGCAAAACTCAGATGACCAAAGCGTGCATGCCAAAGCTTTGCATCTGACATAGCCTGAGAATCATGAACTGCACATGCCGAATCATTCACAGATCTTTCATAGTCTATGAGCTTACACAGCCCACGACATAAAATGCCAGAAGCAATAATCACATCGCCATTTGATAGATCATGAACTGTACACCTGTCATCAACAAATTTCACAACCAAGCGAATCTTGGCTAATGCAGAAACTGATGACAAATTCTTCTTGATCCTTGGCACAAATAAAGCATCTGACAAGGTGAACAAACTACCATCAGTAGTAGTCAGAATGATCTTACCAACTCCCATAACAGGATAAGAGGAGTTGTTGGCGCATGTGACAGTATTCCTTGTAGGGGCAGACTCGAGTAAAGAGAAGAAACTGCGCTGCGAGGTAATATGTTTGGTCGCCCCACTGTCAAAGTACCAAACATCTGAGTCCACTGCAGATATGCACTGCTCATGAGAAGATGTGTCAAAACTGCAAACAGTAGTAAATGCCTATTTTCTTCGTGCACAAGATTAACAGACTCTGTTTTTGGTGTAGAGGCTTCTGCAACAACCATTCTAGCCTCCTTTTTCTTTGCCTCTTTTGCAGCCATATTTGGACAGTTCTTTATGATATGATCATTCCCTTTACAGTACTTGCAAAACAATTTCTGCTTTTTTGATTTCTTCTCATCTTTATCCTGATTCTTCGAATGTGTAGCATTTGTAGATTTCTGCTTACTAGTAGAAGAGCTCCATTTTCCTTTGCCCTTGTGACTAGCCAGGAAAGCTTGATCTGCAACACGCATAATGGACCTGTTCTGCCTGGATTGATCTTCTTGCAATAGAACAGAGACTAACTCCTCAAATGAAAAGGCATTCGGATTGCCTTTCATCATCCACCGAAGAGTAGAAGCAAAACTCTTATATGAATCAGGAAGACCATTCAGAACGGTCTGCACAAGTGAGCTATCTGGTATAACCTCATCAGCAAAAATCAATTGTTTCTTCAAATCTTTGATCTTCGTTAGGAAACTGTCCATAGAATCACCTTCATTCATATGCTCACTCTCCAACTGTTTTCAGAGGTAAGCAACACGAGCCTCATTCCTAGCTTGGTATAATGTGGTAAGTGTATCCCAAGCATCCCTACCTGTTCTGCAAGAGCGAATATGAGGAATAATGGCACGTTTGATAAACAAAGCTATCAATGCATGTGCCTGGGCATCTCTGCCATCCCAACGAATTTGCTCTACAGTAGGTGCAACAGAAATAGCAGCACGAACAGGAATCTATGGAATATCATCTTCGACACCATCTTCATCAGCTCCAGCACCTGTATTTGCAGTACCTATCGTTGCAGGTGTAACAGGACGTCTTTCAACACCTTGCACAATGTTCCACAATCCTTTTGCAACCAAAACATGTCGCATTATATAAGCCCATAATGGGTAGTTGGTACCATCCAACTTATCCTCAACAGCCAACATACGGAATACATCACTGCTTTCAGCCCATGGCCGGTGACTAAAATACCTTGATGTAGAAAATTGATTGTATCTCAAAAAGTTGAACAGAACTGCCTAGACGAGTTCTACTAGACCTGTAGCACACTTCGAGACGCTTAAACTGGCGAACAGAAACTGGTATATACCTTTGGCACAAAAAGATGAAGTAGCCTACAGAAGCGTTGCGATAGTGCATTCGGAGGCCGAAACTAGCTTAGATTGCGATTTCGGCACCACACAACAAAGCTGTTTTGATCTTTGAAACATCCTGAGTATGCTCACCAAAATTCGTGCAATTTTGAGACTGCAAACGGAGGAGTGTCGACGGCGCCCTAGATGAAGCGACGACCGTCTCTGATACCAATTGTTGGAGATAGACGTTTGCGGAAGCACGCAAACAGCACAAGGAAGAAGAAGAAGCTTGGAGCACAAACACACAATACTGAATGTATTACTAGAGAATGTACAAAGATAAGTAGCCCATTAGGGCAATAGGCGTATATACAAGCCGGGGGAAAAAAACCTCCTAAAGAGGGAAAAAATGTAAGACAATAGTTACGCAATATAACACAGGAGCAATAGCAGAGAAGATAACAGATATAGGAGAATCTCAACAATTTTCTACTAGCAGCAAGTACAAAGATGATGGCGTTGTCCACCCGTGCGCTCTCAAGGTAGAGCTTAAATGGTGATCTAGACAACTCTAGATAGGGAGATACAAGGTAGAGGTATGCTGGCTCAACTCAGTGTCTTAGGTAGTGCAGAAGTCATGTATATATAGGATCATGGGTGGCCTGCCATGGACAGCAATACATGGGCGGCAGAGCGTGGGCGGCCACCGCCCGCGTAATTGCCATACACGGCTTAGAGTGGTTGAACCGACCTAACAAATATAAATGTTTTCTGACTCCGACAGGGAATATTCCATGGAATATTCCGGACCCCACAATTGGGGACCCTGGTAACTCCCTTTCCTTATAATATCTTACATGGTCCAATATGACCTTCATCCAACATTCAAGTTGGGATTCCCATCAATTGGGTAATGCACGCTTGGCTTCTCCTCATAAAGGGGGCCTTACAAAATGTGCATACAATCATGAGGGGTAGACATTGATCATATACTAACACCCCCCCTCAATGTTTACCGATGATAAGTCAAGTAGGTCTCGGTCCTATGCCCATCTGTTGAAGATGCTTGTTGAGCTGCTCTCTTCCAAGTGCTTTAGTGAATATGTCAGCACAATTTGCCTCTGCTGGGCAATATTCTAGCTCCAAAATTTCATCTTCAATTAGCTCACGAATGTAATGGTACTGTACTTCTATGTGCTTGGTGCGAGCATGAAATACTGGGTTCTTTGCAATAGCCATACAACTTTGATTATCACACTTGAGTACAGTTGGCATATTTGATGGAAAGCCAAGATCTGCAAGAATTCTCCTTAACCAGACTGCCTCACAAGAAGCAAAACAAGCTGCTTTGTACTCTGCTTCAGTGGAGGAGAGTGCGAGAGTTGGTTGCTTCCTACTTACCCAAGAAAATATTCCTGAACCAAGTGAGAAACAATATCCAGAAACTGATTTTCTAGAATCACAATCTCCAGCCCAATCTGAATCACAATATCCTTGGAGTGTATCACCTGTGGTATACAAAATACCAAAATCCAAGGTTCCTGCAATGTACCTTAGAATTCGCATTCCAGCATTCCAGTGACTCTCCTTAGGTTTGTTGGAAAACCTGCTTAACACTCCAACAGCATAGCAAATGTCTGGTCTAGTGTTGCACAGAAAAATAAGACTTCCAACGAGCTTCCTATACTTCTTAGCATCTACATCAGGCATGTTATCATCCATAGATAGCTTATGATTTACCTCCATAGGTGTGCTAGTTGGTTTGCAGTCCATCATTCCAAATGCCTTGAGAATTTCTTTGGAATATTTTTGTTGTGAGATGAAAATGCCATCCTTCCTTTGCCATACTTCAATTCCCAGACAAAAATGGAGTAGACCTAAGTCTGTCATTTCAAACTCAGTTCCCAAGCTGATTCGAGTTTGATTGATGAGTTCTTGATGATCTCCTGTAATGATCAAATCATCTACATATACAATGACAACAACTAGCTTGCTATCCCTTTTCGTTACATACAAGTTAGCATCAGAAGTACTTCTTTCAAAACCCATATTTTTGAAAAAATGATCTATTCGTTGGTACCAAGCCCGTGGAGCTTGCTTAAGTCCATACAAAGCTTTCTTCAACCTGCAAACTTTATTTTCTGAATTGGGCACCTCAAAACCTGGTGGTTGAGATACATATACCTCCTCCTTGAGGTGACCATTCAAAAATGCAGATTTGACATCCATCTGGAAAATAGGCCAAGACTTTTGTGCAGCTACTGCAAGTACCGTCCGAATAGTTGTCATGCGTGCTGTTGGTGCAAAAGTTTCTTGAACATCAAATCCTTCAATCTGTGAAAAACCCTGTGCAACTAATCGTGCCTTATACTTTTCTAATGTTCCATCAGCTTTATACTTAGCTTTCCAAATCCATTTAGTACCTATTACCTTCTTCTTTGGCGGCAAGTCGACTAGATCCCATGTATCATTTTTGAGTATACTATCATACTCAGACTGCATTGCCGCTCTCCAATCTGGATCATCAATGGCTTCTTCAATGGTGGTAGGTTCCTTTATCGAACCCATGATATCTGCCATTAGAGCCATGTTAACAATGTGTTCTGAGGCTCTTCTTTGCTCCTCTATTCTCTTTGATCTTCGTAATCCATCCGATGATGATTCTGGTACATCTACATGTGGATTGTGATCATCAAAGAGCTGTTGTGCCCACTTTGGTAGTGGCTTACGCTGTGCAGCTACAACTGGTTGGCTTTTTATTGAGGAAATTTCTCCATCAGATGTTTCCTCCTCCTCAACTTTAACCTGTCTTTTGATAGGCACAAGGTGAGATATTTCTCCGTTTGATGAGATAGTAGAATTACCTTTATCTTCTACTAAGTGTGGTCGTTCATCAAACACCACATCTCGGCTGACAAAAATCTTCCTTGCCTCAGGATCCCATAACCTGTGTGCTTTAGACTCTTCACTATATCCTAGGAAGACACACTTTTTGCTTTTTGAATCCAACTTTGATCTTGTTGAATCAGGAATATGTGCATAACAGAAACAACCAAAAATTCTGAAATGCAAAACTGAAGGCTTTTTACCAGAATATGCTTCTTGAGGAGTCATCCCCTTCAGTGCTTTTGTGTAGCTTCGATTGAGGATGTACACTGCTGTATTGACTGCTTCTGCCCAGAATGAATCAGGCATGTCTTGAGCCTTCAACATACAACGAGCCATTTCAACTACTGTCCTGTTCCTGCGCTCAACAACGCCATTTTGTTGAGGTGTATGAGCTGTGGTAAGTTGCCTTTTCACACCATGATCCTTACAGTAATTGTTGAATTCTGTTGACAAGAATTCACCTCCTCTATCTGTTCTAAATTTCTTCAGTTTCCTTCCTGATTCATTTTCTACATACTTATGCCACGTTTTAAATTTTTCAAAAGCATCAGCCTTCTCTCGAATGAAATAAACCCACATCTTTCTACTATAATCGTCGACTAACAGCAAAAAGTAGAAAGATCCTCCTAAAGCAGGTGTAGACATTTTACCGCAGAGATCAGCATGTACCAACTCTAGAGGAGCTTGAGATCGATTGCTGGTCTCTCTTGGAAATGCCTTTCGTTGTTGCTTGCCCATCATACAAGCTTCACAAGGTTCCTGCAAATCTGAAAATGCAGGCAAATGAGCAACCATCCCTGTTCCTTGCATCTCCTTCAAAACTGCAAATCCGAGATGCCCAAATCTTTGGTGCCATAACCTGCTTACATCTTTATCTTCTGTAGCAGTTAAAGCACTTAACTCATACAAGTTATCCCGTCGTATCCCTTTACCTACAACATTACCTGATGAATCCATGATTTCTGCACCACTCTTATTGAAGTGAACTTCAAGTCCACGATCTGTTATTGCAGAAACTGACAACAAATTTCTTTTGAGTGTAGGTACGTAGAGAACATCGGATAACTTTTTCTCAACACCTGGAGAAGTGATAAAAGAGATGGTTCCAGTTCCTTCGGCTGGACACTTGGAGTCATTTCCCACCACTACATTGATGGATTCCCGCAGAGGCACTAGGGAACTATACCAATCCTTTTTACTGGTCATATGGCGAGAAGCTCCACTATCTAAAATCCATGGCTCATCAACACGAGCTTGAGCAGATGAACATACCTCTTCAATAGCTACCCAAAGTTCCAGCTCTGTGTTGTTTGCAGACTCTTTGTTCTTCCATGATGATTTTACAGTCCCATTCCGTTCATCAGCTTGCTTCTTTCTGCAATCCTTGATGGCATGGCCTTTCTTTTCACAATAGAAGCAACTTCCTGTGAACTTTTTCTTCTTTGGCTTCTTCTTTGATCCCTCAGAAGAGCCTTTACCTTTTGCATTTGCTGAGAATGCAGCATCAGTTGTACTTTGCCGATTCTTCAGCCGCATCTCTTCTTCTAAAAGCATCGCACAAAACTCTTCAAATGTAAGAGGAGTTGGCCTTACCTGAGTGTTAAGGGCTGTTACTAATCCATCATACTTTGCTGGAAGAACACGTACAGATCTTCGAGCCAGCTCTTCTGGTGTTATAACAACACCAACTGCAGCCAATTGATCTTGAAGATGCTTTATCCGTTTGATAAAATCTTCAGCCTTTTCAGAATCAGAATGCTTTTCATTTGCCAACTGATTTTCTAAATTCTGTATCCTAGTGTGGTTCTTGGTCTCATATTGTCGAGCCAATATGCCCCAAGCCTCATGTGCTTTAGTAGTATGTTGAACTAAAGTAAGCACAGAATCACTTACACTAGTGACAATCGCACATAATGCATCAGCATTCTGCCTCTTCCAAGCTCGTAGAAGATCTGGATCTGGCTGAATCATCAATCTTGAATTTGCTGGATCTTCAACTGGTATAGGCTCTGGATCCAATCCCATCGGTCCCATGACAGTGTCAAGTAATTCATAGGAGTCCAAAATTGCAGAAATTTTGAACTTCCAGAGTGTATAGTTGGTTCCATCCAGCTTCCCTTCAGTGAATGCAGGTGGACGAATTCGAATAGGTGCAGCATTAACATTAGCAGAAGCACCAAGACTAGTGTTCGACGATGAAGCCATCATGTAATCACTCGAATAATCTACTGATATTCTAGTCTGCTAGTAGGCTAAAATAATGATACTTCTCAAGCTATTCGAACCTTACAGCTCTGATACCATGTAAGACAATAGTTACGCAATATAACACAGGAGCAATAGTAGAGAAGATAACAGATATAGGAGAATCTCAACAATTTTCTACTAGCAGCAAGTACAAAGATGATGGCGTTGTCCACCCGTGCGCTCTCAAGGTAGAGCTTAAATGGTGATCTAGACAACTCTAGATAGGGAGATACAAGGTAGAGGTATGCTGGCTCAACTCAGTGTCTTAGGTAGTGCAGAAGTCATGTATATATAGGATCATGGGTGGCCTGCCATGGACGGCAATACATGGGCGGCAGAGCGTGGGCGGCCACCGCCCGCGTAATTGCCATACACGGCTTAGAGTGGTTGAACCGACCTAACAAATATAAATGTTTTCTGACTCCGACAGGGAATATTCCATGGAATATTCCCTTTACCGTCGCGCCGGGGGCGCTGCCCCCGGACCCCCACCAGGGGGCCCGCTGGCCCCCTGGGACCCCCCAGCCAGGGGGCCCGCTGGCCCCCTTGGACCCCCCAGCCGGGGCTGCTCACCGCTGCCCCGGACCCCACAATTGGGGACCCTGGTAACTCCCTTTCCTTATAATATCTTACATGGTCCAATATGACCTTCATCCAACATTCAAGTTGGGATTCCCATCAATTGGGTAATGCACGCTTGGCTTCTCCTCATAAAGGGGGCCTTACAAAATGTGCATACAATCATGAGGGGTAGACATTGATCATATACTAACAAAAAAGTGCCCCGGCGGTCCTAGTGTGTTCACACACATCACTACCTAAATATATCAACATATGCGAGTATGTGTATTTATAAGTATTTGAGTATGTTTTGAATAGAAGATACATGAGGGCCACACTTCAAAACACGTGCTTTTATGAGAAAATTTCTTTACTTACAAAAAGTAGCTTTTCAAATGATCTACTATTTTCACAAAGATGCCGCTTTCTAAGTGATCTACTATTTTTTTCTAAATATACAAAATACTATAATTCAAATATCTTTATAAATATGTGATTAAATCCATGTGCATTCATGCCCTCATGCATCTTCACCTGCTAAATCAAAACACAATCACACTAAAACCCCCAAGACATTTTGCATCTCAGAGTGTGAGAATCTTGAGTTGCACATGCTAAATCCTTAACAGATTTTGCATAATCTATGAGCTTATATAACCCACAACATAAAATGAGAAAATAAATAATGATGTCATCATTTGATAGATCATGAATTGTACATTTTTCATCATCAAATTTCACAACCAAGCCAATATTGGCTACTCTTGAAATTGAAAAAATATTTTTTTTATCATTGGCACAAATAAAGCATTTGACAATGTAAAAGAACTACCATCAGTACTAGTCAAAATGACCTTACCAAGTCCCATGATAGGATAGAGGACTTGTTGGTTCACGTGACACTATTCCTTGTAGGGGTAGGCTCGAGTGACATGAATAGATTACGCTGTGAGATAATATGATTGGTTGCCTATGATTTTGTGGACAATACATGATGCATCATATAAATCCATAATGGGTAATTGGTACCATCCAACTTATCCTCAATACGAAACATATAGAATACATAAGTGCTTTCATCCATATCCTCTAAGTAAAATACAATGATATAGAAAAATGAATATATCGCAAAAAGTTGAATAGATCTAGCTTGCTGAGTTCTATTAAACCTGCCATAGACTTTGAGCCACTTATGCTAGTGAACCAAAAGCTGTATTTATGTTTGACACAAAAAGATGAAATTGTTTGCATCGGTGTTGCGATACTTGTTGGAGGAGGTGGTGGACACTTTCCAGAGACGAGATGCTATTGCAAACTCTTGCTTCAAACTAGCCAAAATTGAGTTGAGGAGTGCAAGGTAGACTTTTTGAGCCTTCCATGAAGCACAAATAATCACCCAAGTACTTTGGATTATGATCCCAAAATCATTGGATCAAAACAGATGAGTAGTAGTTTCAATTATGAACCAAAACTTGCTATTTTGGTCACCACACCTACTCAGAGAAATGAAGAGTACTCCTTGTCAGATACTAATTGAATAAAATGCTTTGGGGACATCTAATTAACTAAAATAGCTAACTTTTACAAGTAATTTCGCTTGAAATGATAGAACATGTTTAGAAATTGATGCTTAGCAAGTTAAATCTCGACATTTTTGGGTTCCAACTATATGTAGATAGTGAGCACTCTTTTGCATATATCTCAAGATTCGATAAGGCAATGATAATGAAACGTGATAGAAAGAGATAGATAGTATACTAAATTTATACCAACTTAAATCAGATCAAATGATCAAGTATACACTTAGAAGAAGGTTAGAGAAGCTCATTGTTCTGAGTGGTACCTAAAAGAGAAGAGAGAGTGAGATATAATCAACATGTATATATTAATGCACATAGATTACAATGTCATTGGCAATAAACATCACACAACGTGAGGGAAATTAAAGAATTATGGTATGAGCACAATATCAACATAAGAACCCTTTGAATATATCTTCAAATCGGGCTCTGTCAGGTGACTTCTAAAGTCCTCTTTTTATAGCTCTTTGTTGGAGCGAAGCTCAGATTTGAATTTGAATCTTCACCTAAAAGTAATCCAAGGACTCCCCCGATGCACTTTTGCAAGTATAAAAATAATGTGTTTACAATAGATGATTCATGTGCTAATACATGAATACACATATGAGTCCTAGGGTATGTGACCAAGCATTTGGGCTTGAAGTAATTGCATCAATAGCCCTTCCTCAAGCCTAACATGCTTGGGCTTCACTTCTCTTTAATCTCCTGCAATCCAACCATCATCTTGAACCTCTTCAACTTAGTTCCATCTAGAGATTTGGTTAGCATATCTCCACATTGCAAATTGGTTGATACATAGGACAACTATTGTTAACTATTCTCTCTTTAACCTCTGTTGACTGGTTCCAACAAAATAGGAATAATAGAGATTTTTCCTACAGGCTTCTTGGGTTGGATAGGGGTCTTTTGAAACAGAGGCCCCATAATACTTTTCCCCACAGCTCTACATAACTTCCATCACTATTATTTCTCACAGAATACTATCTTTAAATTTGTTGAAACCAATTTCAGATCTACACAACCATATTCGACTCTCTGAATGCAACTTGCTCCTATGCTATCGCAATCATGGGCACTCTTCCACCAATTCCATTTCACTTACAGTATGTGATATATATATTCCATTCATTCAACTCTCTGAATGCAACTTGCTCCTATGCTATCGTAATCATTTCACTCTTCGGCCAATTCCATTCAAGAGACTATAAGTTTCATCAATGTTTTAACCAAAACTTACTATATGGTTAATTACTTCACTTAAAATCAAACACTGAACTGATGCACATGAATACTGCACCAAATCAAGCTTTAATCCAAAATGTAAGCAATCATAGAGCAGGTTTGGTCACTCCGCTACATGCAGTCTGGCAAGGACATGTCGTGCATCTTCTTCCCTGCTAAGCAATACAAACAAAGCTCCTTTCATATTAATCATTCAAGAGGTTACATCGTTTCAGCGCTTTTAAGATGATTCATCAACATAATTATAGAAATATTATGAATAATATAGAAAAGCATCTAGTGGCCTAACACTAGCACACGTGGTGGACGAACCCTAAATACATTTTAATCTTCATTGACATTTCCCTGTATGTACATGGTACTAGGTTCTTCAAAACTTGGTTTAATCTTTTTCTCAAGAGCCTTCAACAACTATTGTACATGTGCAAATAATATCTCAGCTTCGAAGCTAGCAGAACTCGAAGCACCCACTTGCATAAGTAATTGCTCACTCTAGCTTTGCAAGAGGGCTTCTTGCAGTTAAAAATATTTCTTGAGGGAAATTTGACAACGAAGTTGGCTTCTCCATTTGGTCCATCTGCTGAGATTGAAACTCAATAGTTTTAAAATAATCTTGGCACTCTTTTTGTGTGGCTTCCAAGTCCTTTCTCAATTGTAGATTCTGGCAAATTTCATTATTTAACTCCTATGCCTTTTGGAACATTTCTTCCCTCAGCCTCATATGAAGAGACCTATCTCTGGGGGTGAGCTTCACTCGCACAAAGACTAATGAGCTCCTTCTGGAGAGGGGCAATATCTGCTTTGAGTACATTCAATTTAAGTTAAATATCTTGAGTAAGTGCTTGTTTTTCAGCAAGCATGTGCAAATGAAACGCTTCTAAAGCTTTAAATAAGATAACGATGGATAGCAACCAAATGTTGGAGGGAAGGGGGAAAAGGTAAGGATACGGAAGAGGATGAGGGAATGAATATCGACGTAGAAGGAGGCTGCATCAAGTCGGGTAATCTTGATGGAGAATATTCAGGAGATTTCACTCTAACATATGAGGGGCATACCCCCTATAGGGACGGTCACTCCCGACATCGGTATAAACGTTGGAAAATTCCACTAAAAGATATCGATGGTCAAGGGACCTTTAGTATGACCGTTTAAAATGGATCGGCGAGATGTCTTTCAATCATCGGTATATGCGTCAGTATGGCATCGGTATATGCATCGGTATGCACATTGGTATAAGGGTCGGTCATTTACTAGATATTACCGACACTTATACCGACTCTGTTTTAAACATATCGGGAACCCAAGAGAAAAACTCAACATTTTGCGCATGTTTGAGTACTCATTGTCTTCTGTCAAACTTGCGCCTGAATCGAATTGTGACCTACATTGTCTTGTGCACACACACACACACGCACACAGAGATCTCTCTCTACACACACACACTCTCTCTATTTAGATCTCACATCTTGGTAAGTGGTGCACGTACTCTTAGACTTTGTCTTTCTCTATGCTTTAGGTCTTATTATTTGTCTTCTCTTTGATTTTGCAGAAGTTTTTTGGCCTCAATTCTTTGGAATTCGATGTTAGACAACATACATTATGCTTTGATGACAATGATCCAAAAGAGGGACATACCTGTAAGTGATTGTTCTATTCTCTATTGATAGAGAGAGAAAGAGAGAGAGATGAGAGAGAAAAAGAGAGAGAGAAATGAGAGTTAGAGAGAGATGCGAGAGAAAGAGAGATAGAGAGATAAAGAGAGAGAGAAAGAGAGAGAGAAAGAGAGAGAGAGAGAGAGATGAAATAGAGGAAGATAGAGATAGGAAGATAGAGCATACATACACACACATACATACACACACACATCTACACATCTACACATGCATACATACACATATACATGTACACACATGCATACATACACACATATACACACATACATACACACATATACACACATGCATGCAAACATACACACACCTATACACACATGCATGTATACACACACATCCACATATACACACATGCAAACATACACACACATACAGACACTTACATATATACACATATGCATACACACACATACACACACCCATGCATACACACAGACACACACACACATATACACACATACATACACACACACAGACATACACACATATACACACATGCATGCATACATATACACACATGCATGCATACACAAATATACACATATACACAAATACATACATACACACACACATGCATACACACGTACATACACACACACATATACACATATGCATACACACACATACACACACAAAGATACACACATTCATACACACACATATATACACACATGCATACACACACATACATACACACATATACACAGATGCATGCATACATACACACACATATACACACATGCATACACACACACATACATACACACATACATACACACATGTACATACATGCATACATTTACACACACATATACACATGCATACACACACACATACACATATACACACATGCATACATACACACACATGTACACACATGCATACATACACACACATATGTACAAACATGCATACATACACACATATACACACATGCATGCATACATACACACACATATACACACATGCATGCATACACACACACGCACACACACACATACATACACATATGCATGCACACACACACACATACATACACACATGAATGCATACACACACATGCATACATACACACACATGCATACATACACACACATACACATATACTCACACATGCATACATAGACACACATGCACATATACACACATGCATACATTCACACACAAGCACACATATACACACAAATATACGATTTCTGTATAGATAAATAAATATGAAAATAGCTAGTGTTTTAATCAACTATATATAACTAGGCTATTTACGATTTCTATATAGATAAATAAATATGAAAATAGCTAGTGTTTTAATCAAATATATACGATTAGGCTATTTACACATACATACACATATACTTACACACACACACACACACATATATATATATATATATATATATATATATATATATATATATATATATATATATATATATATATATATATATATATATATATATATATATATATATATATATATATATATATATATATATATGTATATATATATATATATATATGTATATATATATATATATGTATGTATATATATATATATAAATATATATATATATATACATACATATATATACATATATATATATATATATATATATATATATATATATATATATATATATATATATATATATATACATATATATACATACACATATATATATATATATATATATATATATATATATATATATATATATATATATATATATATATATATATATATATATATATATATATATATATATATATATATATATATACATACACATATGTATACACATCCATACACATACACACATGTTTTAGGTCTAGGTCTTTTCGATTAGGGTTTCAGGGTTTTTACACATGCATAACATATATACACACATACACATACACATATAATACATATATACATGTATATACACATGCATACAAAAATATACATATTTTAGGTCTAGATCTTTAAGATTAGGGTTTTAGGGTTTAGGCATACATATAATTCAATTCGATTTATATAAAGAGAAAATATAGAAAAAATAAATAAGGAAATTTGAATATATATATATATATATATATATATATATATATATATATATATATATATATATATATATATATATATATATATATATATATATATATATATATACATATATAATAGTATAATTATATAGATAAATAAATATGAATAGAACTAGTGTTTGAATAAATAAACCAAATATATATAATTAAATATATAAAAATAGGCTTAATTTTAAGGATTTTAATGAGAGTAAATATATATACACATACACATACACACATATACTTATACACATATCTATATACACATATATATACACATACACATATTTATACACATGCATACACATATATACATGTTTTAGGTCTACGTCTTTCCGATTAGGGTTTTAGAGTTTTTACACATGCATAACTTATATACACACATACACATACACATATAATACATATATACATGTATATACACATTCATATAGAAATATACATATTTTAGCTCTAGATCTTTAAGATTAGGGTTTTAGGGTTTTGGCATACATATAATTCAATCAAGTTTATATAAAGAGAAAATGTAGAAAAAAACTAAGAAAAAAAATGAATATATATATATATATATATATATATATATATATATATATATATATATATATATATATATATATATATTATATATATATATATATATATATATATATATATATATATATATATATATATATAGGGATAATTATATAGATAAACAAATATGAAAAGAACTAGTCTTTAGTTGGAGTTAGACGTCTCCGGAAGCACGCAAACAGCACAAGGAAGAAGAAGAAGAAGCTTGGAGCACAAACACACAATACTGAATGTATTACTAGAGAATGTACAAATATAAGTAGCCGATTAGGGCAATAGGCGTATATACAAGCAAGGGGAAAAAAACCTCCTAAAGAGGGAAAAAAGTGCCCCGGCAGTCCTAGCAGTTCACACACATCACAACCTGAATATATCAACAAATCCCCCCTGGGAGTGATGCGATAAACAAGGAGCTGGCACTCATGTATAAGGAAGTGCCAAGCTATGTGGAAATCACTCCACAAAAGGAAGTAACCCCAAAGCTTTGCGGAAACCTTCAAACTTCTCCCTAGGAAGAGCCTTCGTTAAAAGGTCTGTAATGTTCTCCTGCGTGGGCACATATGCCAAGCTGATCTCCCTAGTAGAGAACCTCTCCCTGACATAGTGATAACGCACCTCAATGTGCTTAGTGCGAGCATGGAACATAGGGTTCCTCGCAAGTGCCAATGCGCTCTGGCTGTCAGTGAAGATGGTGGTGGCAGAAGACTAACCAACACCCAAATCATCCATAAGGCGTCTGAGCCACACACACTCAACAGTAGTTGTAAAAGTTGCCCTATACTCAGCCTCACAACTGGAAGTGGCCACACTAGGCTGCTTCTTGCCCAACCAAGATATACATGGGCTACCAAGCATGAAACAAAAGCCACTAGTGGAAACACGAGTGTCATAGCAACCAACCCAATCAGAGTCAGGAAAAGCATGCAAATCTGGCGATAGTGATCCCCCCTTGGGATAAAACAACCCAAGTAGCTGAGTACCACTCAAGTAGCAAAAGATGCGCTTAACTACCTGCCAATGCTTGACTCCTGGGCAATGCATAAATCTGCTCATCTGTGAGACAGCAAACTGAATATCTAGCCGAGTAATGCATAAGTAAATCAAGCATCCAACAGCCTACTGATAGAGAACAACATCAAATGCATCTCCAGAATCATGAAGACTCAATCATAAACCTGTCTCCATAGGAGTGGCAATAGGCTTACGGTCTTCAAGACCAAAACGCTGCAATCATGTGTCAATATATTTCGTTTGACACAAAGCCATTCCACCATCAACTTGCATAAATTGAATGCCCAAATAGTGATGCAAAAGCCCCAAATGAGACATCTCAAATGAGGCATGCAAATCAGCCTTGAAATCAGCAATATGCTTCTCAATAGGACCAGTGAGCAGCATGTCGTCAACATAGACAACAATGATCAGAAGCACATCATTAGCACACTTAACATATAAGGTGCTTTCAGTTGGACTGTTCTCAAAACCATGTGCAACCAAATAGGCATGTATCTTCTCATACCAAGCATGTGGTGCTTGCTTTAAACCATATAATGCCTTCTTTAACCTCCACACCTTGTTTTCATGCCCTTTCTGCACAAAGCCACGGGGCTGAAAAACATACACTTCTTCATGCAGGTCACCATTCAGAAATGTTGTTTTAATGTCCAACTGATGTACATTCTAACCATGATGGGCTACAAGTGCACAAATGCTCCGAACAGTAGTCATATGGCATGTAGATGCAAAGGTCTCATCAAAATCAATGCCTCTTTCCTGTGCATAACCCTTTGCTACAAGCCTAGCCTTATATCTGTCAACTGTACTATCAGGTTTATGCTTCAGCTTGTATACCCACTTAGTTTCAATGGCCTTCTTGCTAGGAGGCAAGTCACATATTAAAGACCATCTACCATTGTTCATTATAGCATCATATTCAGATTGCATAGCAACTATCTAATTTTCTGAATTATGTGCTTCATCAAAAGAAACAGGCTCATTCTCATCACAAAGACTAGATGCAGCCATAGCATAGCAATTTGATGCGAAGGAGGCACTATGAGAGCCTGAACGAGTATGATATGACAAAGGTGCATCTAATTTGCTATCACGCAAAGTCTGCAGCAGCCATTTTCGCATAGTTTTTGCCTGCTCAATATCAGCTCTCTCATCAACAAGTGCATCATGTAAATTTGCATCAGAAATGGAATGATGTGCATCATCATATGAAACCTGCAAAGGCTGAGAAGTTGTCTCATTAGGACCAGCACTAGACTGTCCACGTGTAAAAAGAGGCATCAAAGTATCATACATGTCTTTGGAGCTAACAGATGTCTCCTTAGTACATGAAAGCAATTGCTGAATAGCATCTTCCACAAATACAACATCAAGGCTAACCAAAATGCGTTTAGTCTGTGGATGACATAGAGGATAGCCTTTACTTTCAGAACTATACCCTACAAAAATACATTTTACTGCCTTATCATCCAATTTTCTGCCATGTTGTTCAGGCACTAGTGCATATGCCAAACAACCAAAAACACGCAGATGAGCAACAGATGCTTGCGGTCATGCCAAGCCTCATATGGAGTGATAGATTGGAGCGCTTTAGTGGGACACCTATTCAGTACATATGCTGCACACATGACAGCCTCAAGCTAGAAACTGTGTGGTAAAGCCTCACTCTTGACCATGCACCTCACCATCTCCATGAGTGACGTGTTCTTTTGTTCAGCAAGTCCATTCTGTTGAGGTGTATACGGCACTGTACAGTGGTGTTTTATCCCCACGTTCAGCCACAAATGCATTAAATTTAGAAGACGTATATTCCCCCCCTCGATTAGAACGGAGGGTGCCCATTTTACATGCTGACATATTTTCAGCCAAAACCAAAAAGTGTTTAAAGCACATGAACACTTTGGACTTTGCTTTGAGTGGATATACCCATGCATGCTTGGAAAAATCATCAATAAAAATCACGAAGTAAAGTTAATTTCCAAAAGAGGGTGTCTGCATAGGACCACAGACATCACTATGTGCAAGCTACAATTTCTATGTAGCCCAAACTGAACCATCTTTTGGAAAGGAG
The DNA here is from genome assembly GCA_020310875.1 of Ceratopteris richardii. Classification (NCBI taxonomy): domain Eukaryota; kingdom Viridiplantae; phylum Streptophyta; class Polypodiopsida; order Polypodiales; family Pteridaceae; genus Ceratopteris; species Ceratopteris richardii. The sequence continues at coordinate 144,130,033 of CM035416.1, forward strand.
GAACGCTGCATTTTGCCCAAAATATAGCCTTCACAAACATGTTTTCCAGGTGCCTCTAGTTTGGGCAAAGAGGACACCATTTAAGATTTTTGTAGGCATAGCAAACTAGCAAAATTCAGAGGACCAAAGCGTGCATGCGAAAGATTTGCATATGAAATAGCTTGAGAATCATTTATTGCACATGCCAAATCATTTCCAGATCTTTCACAGTCTATGAGCTTATAAATCCCATGACATAAAAAGCTAGAAGCAATAATCACATCGCCATTTGACAAATCATGAACTGTACACTTGTCATCAACAAATTTCACAACCAAGCCAATCTTGGGTAATGCAGAAACTGATAATAGGTTCTTTTTGATCCCTGGCACAAATAAAGCATCTAACAAAGTGAAATAACTACCATCAGCAGTAGTCAAAATGATCTTACCAACTCCCATAACAGGATAAGAGGAGTTGTTGGCACATGTAACAGTATTCCCTGTAGGGGCAGGATCGAGTGAAGAGAAGAAATTGCCTGCGAGGTAATATGTTTGGTTGCCCCACTGTCAAAATACCAAACATCTGAGTCTACTACAGACATGCACTGCTCATGAGAAGATTGGTCAAAACTACAGACAGTAGTAAACTCCCATTCTTCTTCCTGCACAAGATTTGCAGACTCTGTTTTTTAAGTAGAGGCCTCTGCAACAACCATTCCAGCCTCTTTCTTCTTTGCCTCTTTAGCAGCTAGTTTTGGATAGCTCTTTATGATATGATCATTCCCTTTACAGTACTTACAAAACAATTTTTGCTTTTTTGATTTCTTCTCATCTTTATCTTCCTTCTTCGAATATGCAGAATTAGCAGATTTATGCTTACTACTTGAAGAGCATTTTCCTTTGCCCTTTTGACTAGACAAGAAAGCTTGATCTGCAACTCGCATAATGGACCTGTTTTGCCTGGACTGATCTTCCTGCAACATAACAGAGACTAACTCATCAAATGATAAGGCATTTGGATTGCCTTTCATCATCAACTGAAGAGTAGAAGCAAAACTCTGATATGAATCAGGAAGACCATTCAGAACGGTCTGCACAAGTGAGCTATCTTGTATAACTTCATCAACAGAAATCAATTGTTCCTCCAAGTCTTTGATCTTCGTTAGGAAATTGTCCATAGAATCACCTTCATTCATGTGCTCACTCTCGAACTATATTCGGAGGTAAGCAACACGAGCCTCATTCCTAGCTTGGTACAATGTGGTAAGTGTATCCCAAGCATCCTTAGGTCTTCTGCAAGAGCGAATATGAGGAATAATGGCACATTTGACACACAAAGCTATGAATGCACGTGCCTCGGCATCTCTGCCATCCCAGGGAATCTGCTCTGCAGTAGGTGCAGCAAAAACATCAACACGAATAGGAATCTGCAGAATACATCTTCGACACCATCTTCATCAACTCCAACACCTGTATTTGCAGTACCTATAGTCAGAGGTGTAATAGGACATCTTTCAACACCTTGCACAATGTTCCACAATCCTTTTGCAACCAATATATGTCGCATCATATAATCCCACAATGGGTAGCTGGTACCATCCACCTTATCCTCAATAGCCAAAATACGAAATACATCACTGCTTTCAGCCATGGCCGGTGACTAAAATACCTTTATGCAGAAAATTGACTATATCGCAAAAAGTTGAAGAGAACTCCCTAGACGAGTTTCGCTAGACCTGTAGTAGACTTGGAGATGCTTAAACTAGCAAATAAAAATTGGTATATACCTTTGGCACAAAAAGATGAAATAGCCTGCACAAGCGCTATGATAGTGGGTTCATAGGCCGAAACGAGCTCAGATCGCGATTTCGGTACCACACAACAAAGCTGTTTTGATCTCTGAAACATCCTGAGTATGCTCACCAAATTTTGTGCGAATCTAAGACTGCAAACGGAGGAGTGTCGATGGTATCCTAGATGAAGCGACGACCTGCTCTGATACGGAACCCAATTCCATTTCACTTATAGTAGGCAATATATATATATATATATATATATATATATATATATATATATATATATATATATATATATATATATATATATATATATACTAATACGACAATGAACATCATCATCATCATCATTGAGGAGACTGTAAATTTCATCAATGTTTAACCAAAGCTTACTATATAATTAATTACATAAGTTAAAATCAAACACTTAACTGACACAGACAAATACAACACTAAATCAGGCTTAAATCTAAAATATCAGCAACCAAAGAGTAGATTTGATCGCTCCGCCACATGTAGTCTAACAAGGACCTTCCCTGCATCTTCTTTGCACCTAAGCAATACGAACACAACTCCTTTTGATATTAATCGTTCAAGAGGTAACATTGTTTCAGCCCTTTTCCGGTTCTTCATCAACATAATTACATAAATCGTCTCAATCATACATCAAACCATCGGACAGCCTTGCATTGTATGTCCTTGCTAAGTAGCTTCTCTCTCACATAACGATAATGAACTTCAATTGCTTAGTTCTTGCATGATACACAAGATTAGCAGCGAATTATAATGAGCTAGTGTTATCTCCAAAAATCATAAGAGTGCATGTCTGTAGCCCCAACTTTCAGTAGAGTATCTTTAACCACATTGCTTCTTGTGTTGCATTAGCGAGGCCTCTATATTCAGCCTCAGTTCATGACAATGTCACAGTTGGTTGTTTCTTTGATGAACATGAAATTAACTTTGCTCCTACAAAAGATAAGTAGCATGAGGTGCTCCTCCTATCATCTTTGGAGCAAGCCCAATGTGCATCAAAATGTAACTTGATATCCAAGCCAGAAGTGAATGGGTAGAATAGACCTTGATTTACGGTACACTTCCAAGTATTTTAGAATCCTTTTGGTAGCTTCCATGTGAGGTTTTCTTGGTGTATGCATGAATTCACTCTCTGTACTTACTCCATAGCATATGTCCACTCTTGTTAGGGTTGCATAATTGAGACTCCCAACAAGACTTTGATAACTTAGAATGTCTTCAAGTAGTTCTCCTTAATGAGAACTAAGTTTGTGATTCAATTCCATACATGCACCTACATTTTTTGAGTTTTCCATTTTGAACTTAACTAGCAAATCATGTATATACTCCCTTTGAGTAATGAAAATACCAGAATCTGTATAAACAATCTCTAAGGCAAGAAAATCTGCAAGTAATCCAAGATCACTCATCTTGAACTCTTCCTTCATCTGAGCTTTGATCTTCTTGATGCCATTGGCATCATCTCGTGTAATGATATTGTCATCCACATAAACACATAGGTAAATTACTTCTGAATTAGTGTTCATAATGAACAATCAACAATCTTCTTTGCTTAAAACAAAGCCTTGGTCCTGTAAATATGTGACAAGTCTATGGTTCCAAGCTCAAGGCGCTGGCTTTAACCCATACAGTGCCTTCCTTAACTTACATACAAAATTAGGTTTGTCTCAGTCTTCATATTGTGGTGGCTGAGTAATGTAGACCTCTTCAAAGATCCATCCATTAAGGAATGCATTTTTAACATCTAATTGGTACGAATTCCAATTCTTTGAAGGAGTAATACTTACTAAAACTCTGATTGTTGGCATCTTGGCCACAGGTTAGAAGGTCTCCTCATAATCCATTCATGCATTTGAGCAAATACCTTTGCTACTAGCCTTGCTTTTTACCTATTGATTGTCCCATCTAAAATCGTTTTCACTTTGTAAATCCACATGGATCCTATTAGCTTCATGAATGATTTCTTGGGAACCAAATTCCAAGTGTTATTTTCTTGGGAACCTTCTCTCAATTCTTCCTTCTTATGGCTTCTTCAAATGAAGAAGGCTCCCATGACATAGAATCTTTAGCCATGTACATAGATTCTGTGGTGACTAGTGATATTTCATAGCCATAACTTATAGGTTTCTTGCTTTTCCTTTGAGATCGTCTAAGTGCTTGATTGGATGACTTTGGAATGTCTTCCAATTGTTTGAATTTCGCTTTTCCCTTCGACTTCCAAGCTTTGGATTCTTCAAGGTTGATTTGTTCTTCATCTTTTGAGTTGACATCCTCTAATGTATGTGGTTCTTCCTTGGTTAGAGTTGGAAAGTCATTTTCCAAATCATAGGATAGATTTATTCTCCAACAATCGTCTTCAAATGAGGAGTTATTTTCATCAAATAGCACATCCCTAATAACTATATATCCTTTGTTACTGGGATTATACAACCTATATCCTTTCTAACTTTGGTCATAGCCAATGAGTATGCATCTTTCAGCCTTTGGATCATGCTTTCCTCTAATCTATGAGGGTATATGTGCATAAGCAATGCACCCAAAGATCTTAAATTGATCTAAGGAAGGTCCCCTACCATTCCATGGCTCATAAAGTGTCATCCCCTTCACGGAGTTGGATGGAGGTCTACTGATTAGGTAAGTGGCTTTGGAAATAGCCTCTGCCCATAAGTAATTTGGAAGTTTTTTCTAATCATTAGGGGAAAAATTAACCCTTTATGGGCCTTTTAGATTAAGGAGTGATTAGTGATCGACCAATGAGAAGAGGGTGGTGGCCATAGTCTATGCCCTATAAAATACTAGGATGAAGGGGGGAGACGGGACATATTTCTCCCTTATTTAATGATCTTCCTCTAGAGAGAGAAGGAATCTCATAACTTAGTTGGGCCCAAAAATTTAAGATTTCTAAAAAGATAAAAAAACTCATCATAACACCTGAAAATGAACACCATTACTTTTTAGGGTCAAAAGTACTCTTTTTAACCCCAAATCCAAAATCTATGCATGCTTTAAGCTGAAAAAAAAGGCTTTTTAAAAACTTAAGAAAAGAGTTGATTCCCTCCTAACTTTCATATTTTCATACCCAAGTCCCAAAAAGTCATCTTTTCCCACTACTTTCACTCTGTAGTACACCATTGAAGCTCGTCTTTCTACATTCCGACCTACATGCATCACCCATCTCGAATTACTGTTAAAGCTTGAAGAAATTTAGCTTTAATGGCCACATCTAAAGCTTCTAGGTGACCAAAAGATGAAATTCTCACATTAAGATGTCACAATATCAAAGCTAAAGATGGACAATGGTTATCACATGAGTACTCCAATGGTGCATGGGTGCACATGCAATCGTCTAGAGTTGGGCCTCATCAAGTTAGAGATCATGGAAATTTGGATCTTCATTGGAAGGGAAAGCTATTTTGCTTCAAGAAGCACAAAGACAATGAGATGATTAATATTGTACAACATGTTTTTACAATTGCAACTATGAAACTTGAAAACTCTATTAGAATGAGATATCTTGTGAATTGTAAGTATTAATCTACAATATTGTATGTTTTATAGTGTTAAATATATTTTTGAACTATTAAGATATGATTTTGTTTATTTCAGATATATTTCCTTCTACTTTGGTGGAAGAGCAACCACTTCATAAAGTTACAGGTACTTTCAAAGAATTGCATGTAGATGTTGGTGCACTAATCTTTCCACAAATATCTCCTACTCAACTTTATCATGATAGAGTTTTCTTTTACGCACATAAATATGTTGTACCCTCTACAATGAATGGTTTTGGAAGGTTAGAGATAATTGAAGTACATTATCTTCTTAGCTTGGGGTGGCCAAAACCTGATATATGGTCTGTATCATCTTTGAAGCACAAGATGGTAATGAATATACATAACTCTTTGAAATTCACAAAAGTTTCTAATCTATAGGTCTGCACTGGTCTTTTCCCATCCAATGTTTTGTATATTTATTCCTAGGATTCTAATTCAAAGAGACTTCCACCATGTTCATGTGTAAAGATATCACATATGAGCAAATCGAAAGTCTTCTTGGTGAAAATTGGGGTTTGATAGAAGGAATAGCAAAATGTGATAAATATCTTTGTAAAATAGGTGGAACAGGTATAGGATTTTGATATTTGAAACAATGTACTTCATTATACATTAGATTCTACTATGATCATTCGATGTGCAAACTTGGCGAATGGATACGGTTTCAAAGTTCAGAGTGATCTTTACATTCATTTGAAATAAAGCTTAGATTGCCTAACAATGGAATAGAAACTATTCTAGTGAATCATCATTGGACATTGACTAATATGAGAGAACACTTGGTGATGATGGGGTTTGAAGGACTAACTCAATCCAAATGCAAAATACAAGGACATAAGGTGAGAAATGTTTTGTGCTTTTGTAAAAGTAATCTTTTCATTATTGCTTATTTTAATTTTATAACTCCAATTTCTTGCAAATCGATTACAAGTGGGAAGAAGATTGGAATACAAAATGATATTGCGTGTAGATTGGAGCAAAGACGGAACTGATCTCTAATTTTGATAGTTCTTTTGCAATCTCTCAATGTCACTTTTCGGGCCCCAGTCATTGTATTTCATGGTTTTTGCACTTTCAGGAAACTTCTAAAAATTAGGATAAACAATTCATGTTAGATATTGTATATACCTTCTTATTTGCAATGTTGTGTCATGTTTAAACATTTTCTTTGATGCAAAAAGATTCATATCGTTTGGTGTTTTGTGCATTATTTGTCATTAAGAACTCATTTTTTTAACTTTCACTATTTTATTATGTATGTTAAAAGTGGTCCAAATCACTTTAAAAACTTGAAACTACTAGAAACATGGGTTCTATGTGCTCATTTCTCACATTTGCACAAGGAATGGCTACTAGCACTTCCACTTCCATCAAATCTCCTTGATATCTAATCATGCAGTTCTTGGATACTATAGACTACGATGCTCGTACGAATTTGTATGACCTTGTCTATAGAGTTCCTAATCTTGAAGGATCACTAGCCCTGAACTTTGATGTGCTCCATGAGATTATGGATTTTTTGGAATTCTATATATTAAGATACATTATAGATATTCCAACATATGAGTTTAAATGGGTCTCCTCTCACTTACATTTTTACATTCATAAAGGAGATGAGGCCTTTCTAAAGCACCTAAAGCATTTCATGGATGTTGTTGAGTATGCAAAACACCTATTAGATGACATCGTGCCTTTAATTAAGCAATTAAATAAGAAGAGGAAGATGGAAAGAAAATATCTCTCCTATGTTGCAACAACAATCTTTTTTGTCAATGAGGAGCCCAAACCTACACCCATGGACCTACCCCATCTTGTTAATAGGGGCTTTTGTAGATGAGAAAAATGAACCACAAATAGAAGCTCTCAAGTTATGAGAAGAGAGTGAAAAAATTGGCAGAAAATTTCCACAAGGGCTAGTGGACAAATTCAAGGAAGCCAGTAGTGCACATAATAGTCCACCCTCCAACTTCGAGTCCATCGAACCCACTCTACCTGAGGTAGAGATGGAAATGTTTTCAATGGTACTTGTCGAAGGAGAAGAATATTTGTTCTTGCATGTTATTAAGAAGGCATTCAGTCTATGCCTCGACGAATGCCTAAGTATTTTTTGCTCGACCTCGGATATTCCAATTGACAATGCTTCTAACGGAATTCAAAAGACAACCATTCCATTTGGTCATTCAGTTGCAGATAT
>CM035416.1:144147590-144250090 GCA_020310875.1 Ceratopteris richardii
AAGGTTGTAGAAGACCTGGTGTCTTCACCTTTTGGGACTTGTTGACTTGACACATAAAGCATTGTTGAAAAAAACTATGGACATCTCTAGATAATCCATGCCACCAAAATGTTCTTCTAACAAGTTGTATTGTCTTGTGAACAACAAGATGCGCTACGCAAAGAGTATCATGGTTATCATGCATGACTTTTCTTCTCAAATCTCGAGAGCCTAGTATGCAAACCTTTCCTATTTGTTTGAATGTTTGATTCTCTTTTGAGAAACTGGAATATGAACTAGACTTTTTTTACTCTGCTAGGGGAAGAAATAGCTAGAACTACCTCGTCTCTTACAATAGAGTCATCATTGATGGCTCTACTAATCTATTAAAAATGTGGATCTTCCACCTATGCTTCCTTTTTTCTCGAAGCAATGAACTTTCTAAAACTATAAAGCTTATTTGATACACTATCCATGATAACGCATCAGCTACTATATTCTCTTTGCCTCTTCCATGCGGGATTTCCATGTGAATCTCCTACAGCAGCTCAGCGCAACAAGCATGTCTACCTCAAAGATATGGTTGACTACAAAAGTACTTAAGTGTATGCTGATCTGTGTATACCTTAAAGTGTACACCATAGAGATAGTGTCTCTAGACTTTAAAAGCATGCACCACTGCATACAAGTCCTATTCATTCACTGGCCATTTGCACTATTCACTACTCGATTTCTTACTTTCAAAAGCTATTTTCCTACCATCTTGGCTCAAGAGTGCTCCTATCGCTATGCCACTAGCATCTATCTCCAACTCAAATGGTTTCTCTCGATCTACCATGTTGAGAATATGAGCCTCTAAAACATCTTGTTTCAAAGTGTCAAAACTCTCTTGACGCTCTTCCTTCCATGCCAATCGAACTTTTCCTTGAAGCAAGGTTGTCATATGTGTTGCTATGAACGAATTAGAAGAAATGAACTTGGGATAGAAACCAAAAAGTCCTAGAAATGACCATAACTACTCCTAATCCTGAGGAGTATGCCAAGCTAAAATAACTAAGACCTTCTTAGGATCCATCTGGACCCTATAAAACAATACCACGTGCCCCAAATACTCTATCTCACGAACAAATAACTGATTCTTTTGTGGATTAAAATACAATTCATTTTCTTTCAATTTATGTAATATTAACCTCAAATGACTTTCATGCTCACGAAGAGACCTACTATACACAAGCAAATCATCAATAAAATCTGCAACACACTTTCCAATGAGTAGTTGTAGAATATCATTCATTAACATCATAAACGTAGGAGGTGCATTTGTCAAACCAAATGGCATGAGTAAGTACTCATAATGCCCAAAATAGGTCTTGAAAGCTATCTTATATACACCATGATCTTTTAGCCTAATCTAATGGTAGCCAATCTTTAAATCTACTTTGCTATATACAATGGCTCTACCTAGAGCATCTAAAAGATCATCTATCTTGGGTATGGGATATCTGTGCTTGATGGTAATCTTATTGAGTGCTTGATAGTCAACACACATCCTACAAGATCCATCTTTCTTCTTCTTGAGAAGAACTAGTGCTGTAACGTGCAAATAGCTGGGTCTAATCAGTCCTTTCTGTAGGTACTCATCCACGACCTTGGGGACTTCATTCTCCTCTTGCAAACTCATTCCAAATTGTGGCTAAGCCATCAGACTTGCTTCTAGTACCAATTCGATTCTATGCTCAATGTTCCTACAAGGATGTAAACCTAAAGATCATTCTTTCCAGAATAGCTCTTGGAATTCTACTCTTACTTTCTCTGTAAGTGCTTGAGCATTCCAACTAGAGTCTCTAGGACTACATGAATCCAACATAATACATGACAAATACACAAAATAAAGAAAATAAATATACGTAGAATCAATCTTGAGCAACTTGGTAGCACTTACAAATCATGTCCCTTGAAGATCTAGCTCTCCATGGATCAATACTGTCCTCCCCTCATGCTCAATCAGAACACATGTGATGTAAAGTCAATGATTGGTTATTTCCTAGCATGCCACTTCTTACTTAGGACCACATCAAAATGTGCCATTCTAGCTATCACAAAATCTTGTATGTCCTTATAACTGTGGATTTGAATGGAAAACCAACAACTCGTGGATCCCATATCTCAATTACCTTCCGATCGATAACTCTACTGTGTAGGCATAGTCTAACTGCATAGTCTCTAAGTGTAGCCTCCTGACTATTCGAGAACTAATCACATTATGTGTCGATCTAGTGTCAAAGAGTACCTCAACAGGCTATCCTACCACAACTCCCCTCATGACAATGAGCTCAGTGTTGTTAACAAAAGATGCGTGATCACCCATAATAGGAATATAGACAGAACCTTATACCATACATAGACATGCATTACCTGACAAATGAAGAAGATGATAGAGAGGAACACATACCTGACAACAATCAGAGACACCAAGAGTTCCAAACATGTGCATATTTTTTATTAACCAAGATCCTTTACTTATACATAAGGCCACACCTATTTGTATGGGTTTCATGACTTTTCCTTGCACCTTTTCGTGGACCCTTCAATTTGAGCCTTAATGAAACTATAAAGTGTTGAGATATCAAGCTCAACATGTGATGATCCAGGATGACATGTACCAGTTTTTCATTTCTCTGACATGTATAGTGGTCACGCCGGTATATGTCAGTGATACTTCATTGAGCTTTATTAGATTTATCTATCGAGAGTGATGGCACATTTGTTTCTTGCCAGCTCACTGATTCGCTGACATTAGGTTTTTCCTTATGTACTGATCTTTATATATTGCACTTGTTGTATTCTTGTTTTTAGGTCATTCTTGTACATTCCTTTTATGCAATAGAAGAAGAAGAAGAAGAAGAAGATAATTCTTCCTTGCCTCAATCTGTGTGTGTTCTTGTCCTTGAGAGTGAGAGTGTGTATTTGACTTGAAAGATCTTGGTGTGCTGCGCTATTTCTTGGGCATTGCGTTTATACATACAGAAACAGGTATATGGATGTCGCAAAGGCAATATGCCTTGAATATGCTACAAAAGTATGGTATGGCTTGTTGTAAGCCAATTTCCATGCCATTAGATCATAATTTGAAGTTGGATACTACATCAGGTGAAGCATTGGAAAATGCTACAATGTATAGGAAAATTGTGGGAAGTCTTATATATCTTACAATTACAAGGCCTGATTTAAGCTATACTGTTGGACTTGAAAGTTAGTTTATGTAGGTTCCTAAGAAGCCACATTTGGATGCTCAAAGGCGCACTCTATGTTATGTGAGTGCTACTTTGGATTATGCATTGTTTTATGAAGTTGGTGTAGATTTGCGGGTTCATGGATACACCGATGTAGATTCGGCTGGTAGTACTCCAGATAGAAGATCTACTAGTGGCTTTCTTTTCTCACTTGGAGGTGCAGCTATTACATGGAGCAGTAAGAAGCAACCCACTGTTGCTTTGTCGAGTACTGAGGCTGAGTATAAAGGTGCTGCAATGGCAACATGTGAGGCATCATGGTTGGAGATGTTACTTGCAGATTTAGGTGTGAAAGTGCAAAAGCCTATCACTATCTATTGTGATAATCTTAGCAGCATACAATTAGCATGGAACCCTATTTTCCATGCTAGAACAAAGCATATCAAGGTACATTATCACTTCATCAGAGAGAAAGTATTAGCAGGTCATATTGATCTTTTTTATGTGAGAACAGATGAGCAGGTTCCTGATATTTTCACCAAAACACTTGGAGCTGAGAAGTTGAAGAAGTTTTGGGAGATGCTTGGATTACAAGATATGGCGTTGAGCTTGAGGGGGAGTGTTGAGATATCAAGCTCAACATGTGATGATCCAGGATGCCACGGACCAGTTTTTTGTTTCTCTGACATGTATAGTGGTCACGTCAGTATATGTCAGGGATACTTTATGAGCTTTATTAGATTTATCTACCGAGAGTGATGGCACATTTGTTTCCTCCTAGCTCACTCATTCGCGAACAGTAGGTTTTTCCTTATGTACTGATCTTTATATATTGCACTCGTTGTATTTTTGTTTTTAGGTCATTCTTGTACACTCCTTTTATGTAATAGAAGAAGAAGAAGAAGATCATTCTTCCTTGCCTCAATCTGTGTGTGTGCTTATCCTTGAGAGTGAGAGTGTATGTGTGAGCTCTCTTCCTTATCTCCTTCCTCCTGACATAAAGCCCAACCATAAACTGATAAAAGATGCCACTCTAATAGTATCCAGAAACTAATATCCTTTTTGTGCCATTGGTGAAAGCATAGCATCTGGCATAGTAGGAATATTCTTTATGATCATCATGGCCACTACGAGAGATCATATTTAGGATGGGGAATCTCTAAAGTCATCATCTCCATTACTACCTTCTTGAGTGGGATTGATAACTATGGTCGATGCTATCTTCTTTTTCTTAAGACAGTCCTTGAATAGGTGCTTCCCTAAACACCCATAGGATAACCCCTCTTTCATTGAATTCTCTTTCTGCTAAGGGATAATAATAGAATTATTACATGCCCTCTCAACCAAAGTAGAAACTTTCCTTTTACCTCATGAAAGTGTCTTGATTATGTGCTCCTACTTAGCCTCTTCTTGAGGCTATGCATTGATCAAGTCATGAGTAGATGAAGAAGAAGGTGGACTCATCATAGTCCATGAAGACCTATGACCCTAGACGCCTATGCCCTTGTGGCTATCCTCATAGACCAAATCAATCTCCATGGCATGTGCAAAGGAATGAGACCTCTCCTTCCTCACTAAAGGTCTCATAGTTTCTCTAAGTCCCAAGATGAACTTGCGGACCTGGGGAAACTCTAGGATAGTATCAGGTACTTTAAGAAGTACCTCTCTATACTTATCTGAGTACTCGTGAATGGTTTGGTTCTTTTCACTGATGAAGAATCAAGTGTCTAGTGCTCTTGTAGAACCAGACTTTAAATTGTTCCCAAGTCATGGGATCTTTTTTATCTTGTTCTATCTTACACAACCACCTATGGGTGAGGTCCATATCGTTATAAGTATCCTGCTAAATCATATGCCTATCGTCCATGATATTCCATGAGCAAAAGCACTACTCCTACTTGTTGAGCCACTGCTCAAGAGCATCACGAGTCCTAGCACTAGTTCAGCCATGATATCTAGGCAGCTTAAGGTCCTTGAGCTGCCATCGGGCCTCTCTGACTAGTATGCTATCTCTAGGGACTTATGGAGCTTGATGCTCTCTTGTAGGATCTACCTCCATTCTCAGAAACTCAGTCTGAAGCATCACTTCCTCTTTCTTGGAGCCATGCACGTTGTCAAAAGGTGTAGACGCTCGGTTCGTGGATCAAGGCAACCACCAAATCTATCGATGCACGCTGCGTGCTTGGAGCAAACTCGGGTAAATATCACACAAATGAAAACTCAAGGAAATGGATTACTTCTTTTGGGAAAAATTCAACCATCATCTCAAGGGAATGGATTACTTTTTTTGGGGAAAAATTCAACCGTCATCTTTGATTGAATAAAAAACACTTGATGATAAATATCTTTTACATGACCTACCTTCAAAAAACAAATTCGCATAATCTTCCAAATGCTGACAGAAGAGTATGTATGTAAGTCTCAGAAAAGATTTGATAATGAAGAAGCTTAAGCAAAGTCTTTCTTTACGTTTCTTATTATCGTCTTAAAGGAAGCTTACTTGGATCAGCTCAAGTACTCTTTCATGTGAATCTTAATGACGTATTAACATCACACTTGAAAACTTAGAAATTTGTGAAGAAATTGCTTCTTTATGTATGTAAACTAGAACATATCAAACTATTTCTAGCAGATCAATACCACGTAAGAAAATAACACATCAATAGTATGTCATACACTCGGATCTAATGCGTCATAGCCAAGATTAATCAAATGCAAAGGATAGAGAATCATAACAGATCATTCAAGTTTTGAAAACGTTACGGATGAGACCGTTAAAGCAATCTTAGTGAGTAATTTCATTCCAATCCAAGTATATGAGATTAAATGAATGAACAGAAACCTGCATAATCTATTTACATTCAATGTTTTTATGTCAAAGGTTCTATATGAAGAACGATGGGAAACATGTTGCAATAGAAGAGACACACATAAATGTATCATGAGAAAGGAGGGGGTTCTCTAGCGTACTATCAGTAGAGAGGATGTCAGGCATCAAAACATAGGTGTTTATCATCACAAGTATATAGGGTACTATATTCGGTGGTAGATGAAAGAACTGTAGGTAAACGTGGACATTCATAATTATATAGGTAATGGAATGGGGTGAAGTGAAAATAGGAGTGAATTAGAATCGTAAAAGTAGATATCAAAACATAGGTGTTTATCATTACAAGAATATAGGGTACTATATTCGGTGGTAGATGAAAGAACTGTAGGTAAAGGTGGACGATTCATAGTTAATCTATAGTCAATGGAATGGGATAAAGTTAACATAGGAGTGAATTAGAATCGTAAAAGTAGATATCAGAAAAGCGATCGGATGGATTTATTGGATCAGATGGAGTTGTGTATTGGATCAAAATTATATGAATGAATGATTCATCAAAACAACTATGCATAATAGTAAATGACCAAAGCTGCTTACAATTCTGTTGGTTTGCTAACATAGTGTCCGTCTCATCTCCTCATGATTAGAGTATGGATCGCATAGCAGTACATCACATGTAGACCACGTTCCACACTTCCCCTCGGAGTCATAAATCAAACTTCATCCTCCAAATGCGCCTAGAGTCCCAACGTCAGAAATCGAGCCCTCAAATGATTGCAGCACATCTCATCAACCATACTTGTGTGCCTCCATTGTACGATCGTCAAAGGTCAACAGAAAAACTCTCTTACATTCGGATCAGGATTAATAGGATTGACCTCTATTCGCGTATTCATGTGTCTTACTAAGGTCGTTGTCCGATGAGTATGAGTATTGTCATAACTTGAACATTGTCAGGCATAAGTTCCGATATGAAATCAAGTTTTGACAAAAGTCAGATTATTAGCATCCTTAGAGATAATGATCATCAAAGCATCGGCACAGTTAGAAGCTTGTCAGAGGTGTCGGTTGAATGAATTACTTCCTCTCCCCTCTCATCTCTGTGAGTTACCATGAACCCATGAACTCACCTCCTTGCGCACGTGCGCTCCTCTCTTTATGTGTCTGATTAACTGCCTTAAGTGCCTCATTCTCCTTTGATATATTGACCCCTGCGTGTATTACCTGCCTCCATGCAGATGATGCCCACCATGCTTAGTTACTGGCCTCCCCTTTTCAACTAAAAAGAAAACTGTATTATTAGAGCTTCTCCCAAAAGAACGCACGCTAATACTTTTTGCTAAAAATATCAAGATGAACACGATCACTATATATATATCCATCACCCTTCGATGAGCTTGGCAAGGCTCCTAGTGGGTTGACAGAACTTCGAAACGTTTGATCATATTGACATGAGATGAGAGCCTCTCTAAAGCTTGTGTTATTCATAAATTTTTCACCCATTCTAATTTGTTGAATGATTTCTCCATATATTTGATAGCAACAATATTGCTATATCGCTTTAAGGCATTTGTTTGAATGATAATTTAAGGTGATCCAAGTAGGATTTCTTTAATAGTCTCTGAAATTCCTAGTAAAATGGAAGCCTTCACAACCTATTCCATTGGTTCATCAATTCCAAAGAAATGTGATAAGAACTCATCGAGTGCATGGATCCATTCTATTGCAAATCAATTTATATCTTCATAATTTCTTCAACCGATTGGGGAGATAGAAATCTCTCCGACATCCACTCCCACCAAACCTGCACAACATCTACGATGGGCCAAATAACCTGTTACTTCAAAAAGTAAGTTCATATAAAATATTAGTTTACTTGATTTGTCCTATGCATGGGATCAGAAGATTAGTGTCTATGCACGGCCCTATAATGTAGCCCTATGGAATGCATACTTTGAAATGCATGGAGAAACAAATATGGTGCAATCATTAAGGTAAAAGGCTGCTGATGATGAAGCTTGTGCATTCACTCACATACATATTTATGTGCACATACATCAATTCTTCCAATTACTCATGCATGCATAGGTAAAGCTCAGTTCGTGCCTCGATGCAAGGTCATGTAATGAGACCCTATCATGCATACTCTAAGTGCATTTTCAAACAGTTATGGTGCATAAGGGGTAAAAGAGCATTTGATGAAGAAGCTTTTAAAAATATGTTTATTTTCAATTGATTGTCATCTTGAAAATCTGTGTATCTTTGCAAGTAAATTGTGCAAACTAAAGAATAAACATGTGTATCTACATTATTTTATGCATACTCAAAATGCAATATAGACTCAACATGGTGCAAATAATGAAAAATAAAAAAGAAAACTACAATGCAAAAAACTCATCACTCAATAATTCTCTCAATTCACTCAGTTCTATTTGCTCTATTCTGTGAAGAATGTCCTCCAAGAATTTGTCTTGTTTCATAAAATCATCAAGCATTAGTACCCAAAAATACATTTTATTACAAAGCTTTCTCACTAGAGGCTCACTCATAAAGTCATTAAAACCATTTATGTCACACGAACTATTCATGGATCATCATCGCTACCCATTCGTCATCTACAAGGTATTTTCCTATAACAATCTCAAAAACATAGTTATTCATTTTTCATAATGTAAACCAAAATAAATATTTTATTCCTCGTTTGAAGATGCATCATCCTCGTTGTTTTGTGTATCCACATTGTCTTCATTTGATGGTGAATCTAATATTTCTTCTAGATCTTCATAATTTTGTTCATCATAGACTTCATCAGCTTCATGTAGGTGTAATTCAAAATTTACTTTTTTAATGATGATGAAAGTAAAGACTCCCGTGGTCATTCATAATTTACTTTTTTTTATGAGGAAGAAAGTAAAAACTCTCGTGATCATTCATAATTTACTTTTTTGATGAGGAAGAAAGTAAAACTCTGTGATCATTCATAATTTATGTTTTTGATGAGGAAGAAAGTAAAACTCTCATCATCATTCATAATTTACTTTTTTTCGATGAGGGAGAAAGTAAAACTCCCATGATCATTCATAATTTACTTTTTTTGATGAGGAAGAAAGTATAAACTCCCGTGATCATTCATAGTTTAACTTTTTGATGAGAAAAAAAGTAAAAAATCCCGTTCATCATATCCTTTTGTTTCTGTTTACATTCGCAACTAATTGGTGTATTAATGAGTTGTTCATTTAAAAACAATATTTGTCAATACCTACAAAACAGAATCTCAAAATGCTTAAGTATGCATTTTGAAACTTAAGTAAAGGATTTTCTTTTCCATCAAAAATTTTGTTGTAATATTATCTTGCTATTTTGCTTGTTCGTATCCAAAGGAACAAGAAAATATGAAAAATGGCTCTCAATTTGGTTCATGATTTTATCAACAATTCCTACTACTTTGGTTTGATGTTCATGTTCATGATATGCTATAGTTTCTTGGTCATTTTCTGAAATTATATTTACATCATTCTCTTGTTCTTTAATGTAATCTTGAATTTTGGTTAGAATATAATTGTATTTTGCTTACATAAAACTTTTAATCTTTTCAGGATTAAATCCTTTTCATTATACAAAAACTTTGCATCAAGTTGGACATAGGCTGTGCCATCTACCTTACTTTTCACTTTAATTGGTTTTTCATGTTCTTCTTTATTTAATTCTAATTGTTTATTCAAAAATTTCTCAAATCTTTTTGTACCTATGTCTAATGATTTGTCTTGATTCATACTTATGGAGGTTTCTCCCTTTTTAGTTAAACAATTAATTCCATTAGATTGAGTATTGTTACGCTTCTTTGGCATCCATTGCTTCTTCAATCTATTAAATGCTTTTGGTCGATGTCTTGAGTGCTCAAAATATGCTTTCATACCACCTCTTCCTTAATTCAAGTGTAGAGGTAAATGATCATGATAATTACATATTTTTCGTTCAATTTCAAGTACCAGTGTTGGTCTACATGCTTTCTCATAGTCAATACAATTCCCATATATATGACCTATTTTATCACACCAAAAGCATTAAACAATTTGTTTATGGACTCTATTTGTTCTTCTATGTAAAGGGCTAGGAGTGATTCTTCTATGGTCGGGTAAACGGTTTTGCTTAATAGAATGTGTAGATATATTTTTAAGTGAACTTGATGTTTATGTTTACACTCACATGTAGCACTTTATTTTACTTGATTGGTTAGCCTTTCAATATTTTCTTTCAAACTTGAAATTTCATGGCTAATAGTAATGAATGTTCAAATTTCTTTCACATGATTTGGTAGTTTATCCATACTTTCATTCAAAATTGAAAGTTCATAGTGGAGAGTTCCTTCTAAATTCCTAAACTCTTGATCAAATTGAGTATCTAAAGATTTAATAGTTGTATTAAATTCAAATATAATGTCTAGTCAAAATTGAGAGTAAGGAATTTAATGACTCAAATTTGGAATCAAATTTAATATCCATCGATGAGAATAATTGTGATTCCATGTCATGAAGAATGTTTTCTACATTAGATTTCATTTTTGTTTATATATGTGCAAGCAAGGAAAATACAAGTATAAATACTTTGAATTTCTTCCCATCATATGTACCTGAGTTGCAACGCCGATTCTTCATGTCAGGTTCACAAATGTCGGAAGGTGTAGATGCTCGGTTTGTGGATCAAGTCAACCACCAAATCTATCGGCGCACGCCGGGTGCTTGGAGCAAACTCGGGTAAATATTAGACAAATGAAAACTCAAGGTAATGAATTACTTCTTTTGGGAAAAAATGAACCCTTATCTCAAGGGAATGGATTGGTTTTTTTGGCGAAAAATTCAACCATCATCTTTGACTGAATAAAAAAAACTTGATGATAAATATCTTTACATGACCTACCTTCAAAAAAAAATTCGCACAAATTTCCAAATTTCCAAATGCTCATAGAAGAGTATGTATGTAATTTGCAAAGAAGATTTGTTAATCAAGAAGCTTAAGCAAAGTCTTTCTTTACGTTTCTCATTAACGTCTTACTCTCTTATGTGAATCTTAATGACGTATTAACATCACACTTGAAAACTTCGAAATTTGTGAAGAAATTGCTTCTTTATGTATGTAAACTAGAACAACAAGACTTCAAATCAAACTATTTCTAGCAGATCAATACCACGTAAGAAAATAATGCATCAATAGTATGTCATACACTCGGATCTAATGCATCATAGCCAAGATTAATCGAATGCAAAGGATAGAGAATCATAAGAGATCATTCAATTTTTGAAAACGTTTTGGATGAGACCGATAAAGCAATCTTGCTGTATAGTTTCATTCCACTCCAAGTATATGAGACTATATGAATGAACCCAAACCTACATAATCAGTTTACGTTCAATGGTTTTATGTCAAAGGTTCCATATGAAGAACGATTAGAAACATGTTGCAATAGAAGAGACACTCCTAAATGTATCATGAGAAAGGAGGGGGTTCTCTAGAGTACTATCAGTAGAGAGGATGTCAGGCATCAAAACATAGGTGTTTATCATCACAAGTATATAGGGTACTATATTTGGTGGTAGATGAAAGAACTGTACGTAAAGGTGGACAATTCATAGTTATATAGTCAATGAAATGGGGCGAAGTGAAAATAGGAGTGAATTATAATCGTAAAAGTAGATATTAGAAAAGCGATCGGATGGATGTATGGGATCAGATGGAGTTATGTATTGGATCAGAATCATATCAATGAATGATTCATGAGAACAACTATGCATAATAGTAAATGAACAAAACTGCTTACAATTCTGTTGGTTTGCTTCAGCGTTTCCTAACACAGTGTCCGTCTGATCTCGTCATGATTAGAGTATGGATCGCATAGTAGTACATCACATGTAGACCACGTTCCACACTTCCCCTCGGAGTCATAAATCAGACTTGATCATCCGAATGCACCAAGAGTCCCAACGTCAGAAATTGAGCCCTCAAATGATTGCAACGCTTCTCATCAACCACAGTTGTGTGCCTCCATTGTAGGATCATCAAAGGTCAGCAGAAAAACTCTCCAACATTCAGATCAGGACCAATAGGATTGACCTCTATTCGCGTATTCATGTGTCTTACTAAGGTCGTTGTCCGATGAGTACGAGTATTGTCTTAACTTGAACGTTTTTAGGCATCAGTTCCGATATGAAATGAAGTTTTGACGGAAGTAAGATTATTAGCATCCTCAGAGATAATGATCATCAAAGCATCGGCACAGTCAGCAGCTTGTCGGAGATGTCAGTTGAATGAATTACTTCCTCTCCCCTCTCATGTCCGTGAGTTGCCAGATCTCCGAGTTGATGTAAGCACGTTTAATCCATGAACTTGCCTCCCTGTGCATGCATGCTCCTCTCTGTATGTATTCGCTTAGATGGCTTAAGTGCCTGACTCTTCTTCGATATATTGACCCCCGCGTGTATTGCCTGCCGCCATGCAGATGATGCCCACCATGCTTAGTTACTGGCCTCCCCTTTTCAACTAAAAAAAACTCTATTACTAGAGCTTCTCCCAAAAGAATGCACGTGAATACTTTTTGCTAAAAATTTCAAGCTAAACACGATCGCTATATATATTTCTTTTAATCTGTATTTCATTGTATCCTAAAATCATCGAAATATAAATAAATAAATAAATAAATAAATTAAAAAAAAAAATATATATATATATATATATATATATATATATATATATATATATATATATATATATATATATATATATATATATATATATATATATATATATATTTTACATGCTCTTCAGATAGATATATATATATATATATATCCATCACCCTCCGATGAGCTTGGCAAGAGTCCGAGTGGGTTGATAGAGAACATGTGATCATATTGACATGAGATGAGCGCCTCTGTAAAGCTTGTGTCATTTGCAATTTTTTCACCCATTCTAATTTGTCGAATGAATTCGCCATATATTTGATAACAGTAGTAGTGCTATATTGCTTTAAGGCATTCGTTTGAATCATAACTTGAGCTGATCCAAGTAAGCTTCCTTTAATAGTCTCTGAAATTTCCATAAGCTAATTCTTGTGTATTTATTTATGTCTGCTTTATCAAGTAAATGTCCAATGGAACCCTTCAAAACTTATTCCATTCGTTCATCAATTCCAAGGAAATGTGATAAGAACTCGTCGAGTGCATGGATCCATTCTATTGCAACTAAATTTATATCTTCATAATTTCTTCAACTGATTGGGGAGAGAGAAATCTCTTCGTCAATGTGTTCCTAGATGTGGTGAAGTGTGCTCTCTAAATGTGCTATCCTAGCACTCATGGTCCCTATGGGGTTTGAAGTGAGCTCACGCATGAGTGTATCACTCCTATAGGGTGAAGAGGGTCTTGATTCCATGCAAGGATAAGATGTAGATCGTTTTTAATGGTTTTATAATTTTTATGGTTTTTATTTTATTTTCTTAAGGTTCTCACACTCTATGTACACCTAAGATGTTCAAGTGCTAGTAAAAATTGACAAGTCACAAGACTTTTCATAAAATAAATGAAAAAAGAAAGAAACTTTTAGTATGCTTTATCTACTTTTCAACGGTACCTTACATGTCTAATTCTAATCTATGGATTGGGAGATACACTCTAATCTTTGGGCAGCAATGATGCACCCTAACAAGGTGTACCCTAGTGGATGTACCCTGTGATGTGCCATGCATCCACCTTGCCCAAGCCTACTTCCTAGGCTTGGATATTGATTGCCAGAATTGAACTCATGTGCTACTGGTTAGGAGTATGATGGGCTAACCACTTGCCTCAAAAGCCATGGTTCAAGATTCACTACAAAAGATCGATGGTATACCGAGGTTTTTACCGAGGAAAATGAACGCGGCTTTATTTGCCGCGACGCCGGTGTAAAGGTCGGTTTCCGCGTCGGTACCAAAAGGTCGGTATAAACATCGATAAAAGCGTCGATATATGCGTCGGTATAAGCGTCGGTATATGCGTCGGTAACTGGTTTCTGCTGCATCGCCTCCTGGGTGTACCGACGGTAATTTCGATGACACCACTGGGAGTACCGTCGCTTATACCAACGACCAAACCTGCAATTTTTCTTTTTGGGCAGAATGTTTTGTCTTTTGCTACAGCAACATTACCATGATGTTGCTGAACAAGAGACAATACACTCTCCCTAAAAAAAATCGAGTACATGTGATGTGTACTCTAATGACAACCGAAATATGATTTCATGAAACAGAGTATTATTGTACACAAAAGAGATCGATAATCAGAATGAACAATGAACCATGTACAAAAGAGGTTATATATTTCAATAATGAAGCATGTACAACAGTGTGGAAAACCACCATCATATATGACGCTTTTACAAAATGTGGCAAAGCAATGTATTGCCATATGGAAATCAAATACAAAATATTGGTCTTCCACTACCATACACATGCAAAGAACGTTCCATATCAACAGTCCTGCAACAAAGAGCATTAATGGAATGAGATAAATTCACATGAAAATTACAAACAAGTAAAAACCAAGTTTATAAATGAATTAGCTCATCGCAAATGCTCCCATGAAACTACCTCACCGCGTCCCTCTAAGTCCTGCAATAGTGCAGTCAACCCATGACTATATCCATAAGACTCCTCCGATCGTGTTGGAGGACGACCCATTGCCAGCTCCTGAAACAAATATAAAAAGATTAGAGAAATATATATGAGAAATTTAACACAAATAAATTCAATAAATGAAATGGTACTTACAAACTCATGACGCATCGTGTCATATCCGCCGCTGCCCAAATGTAATGGTCCAATCGTGTCTAGACGTGTGGCTGCGACATTTCGCTGCTGGCGATATCGATCAGGAGTCTCCTGCTGCTCATCACGAATCATGTCCCACTCCTCAGCATCTAACCACACAGGCTTTGGTAAGCCTTCTCTGAATGCATCACGAGCCTCGGATCGTCGATGCGACATGACCTCATGTGCGGTATGCAGAATCCACTCTGAACTGACAATCGACTCTCCATCGGCTAGTCGGAACTCCTGGTAAATCGTCTGTGTGATATAATTCTTCCGATCTTTATCCTGTTCACTCCATTTTCGCATCATGGAGTGTCCAAACTGGATGGAGCAAAGCTATCGTATGCGTGCACGCATTGCTTTGCCAGCCGCATCCATCACCGGAGCTCCATCTCGGATACTATACACCTTGGAGTCATCATGGTCATGAGCACCCCAAGGTGTACGTGGTGTACTGCGTGATGTCCTGCGTGGTGTACTGCGTGGTGTACTGCGTGGCGTACCTACATGTGAGGTACTCTTCCTAGGAGTAGAAGCGGGTGACACAACGTCCGTCGCACTGCCTCCACAACAACCACCTCCTCCGCCTCCAGACCCTAATTTTAAAACCCTAATCTATACAGTTATCCTATTTTATCTATATATTCTGATTTTTTCTTGATTGATCCTATTTTATATATATATATTTATTTATTTATTCAGATTCTTTTCCTCTTAATTAAGTTATATGTATGCCTAAACCCTAAAACCCTAATTTTAAAGATCTAGACCTAAATTATGTATATTTCTATACACATGTGTATATACATGTATATATGTATTATATGTGTATCTGTATGTGTGTATATATGTTATGTACGTGTTAAAACCCTAAAACCCTAATCCAAATGACCTAGAACTAAAACATGTATATATATGTATGCATGTGTATATATATGTGTATATGTATATATATGTGAATATAGATAGGTATATAAGTATGTGTGTTTGTGTATTTATATATTTATTTATATATTCAGATTTTTTCCTTACTTAATTATATTTAATTATATATATTTAATTAAATAATTTAAAAAACAAAGCTTCTCTTTTCTTCCTTGGTTTCGACTTATACGGGTCCGATACTAGAGGAAAAATATGGGCAGAAGTAATAAAGTAATAAATTACCTGCTGTACTTGCCCTATTCGCTGTGTTTCGTAAGTTTCATAATTATCTTATTTTATATATATATATATATATATATATATATATATATATATATATATATATATATATATATATATATATATATATATATATATATTTATATATTCAAATTTTTTTTCTTACGTAATCCTATTTTTATATATTTAATTTTATATATTTAATTAGAAATATTTAATTAAATTATTTAAAACACTAGTTCTTTTTATATTTATTTATGTATATAATTATCTTATTATATATATATATATATATATATATATATATATATATATATATATATATATATATATATATATATATATATATATATATATATATATATATATATATATATATATATATATATATATATATATATATATATATATATATATATATATATATATATTTATTCATATATTCAGATTTTTTTTTCCTTACGTAATCCTATTTTTATATATTTAATTTTATATATTTAATTATATATATTTCATTAAATAGTTTAAAACCCTAGTTCTTTTTATATTTATTTATGTATATAATTATCTTATTTTTTATATATATTTATTTATATATTCAGATCTTTTTTCCTTACGTAATCCTATTTTTATATATTTAATTTTATATATTTAATTATATATATTTAATAAAAACCCTAATCTTAAAATTCTAGATCTGAAATACTAAACCCTAAAACTCTAATCTTAAATATGTAGACCTAAAATATGTATATTTCTGTATACATGTGTATATACATGTATATATGTATTACATGTGCATGTGTATGTGTGCATATATCTTATGTAGGTGTTATAAACCTAAAACCCTAATCTTAAAGATTTAAATCTAAACTATGTATATTTTTGTATGCATGTGTATCTACATGTATGTATGTATTATATGTATATGTGTGCTTGTGTATATATGTTATCTACGTATTAAAATCCTAAAACCCTAATCAGAAAGACTTAGACTTAAATATGAAATACTAAGCCCTAAAACCCTAATCTTAAATATCTAGACCTAAAATATGTATATTTCTGTATACATGTGTATATACATGTATATATGTATTATATGTGTATGTGTATGTGTGCATATATGTTATGTAGGTGTTATAACCCTAAAACCCTAATCTTAAAGATTTAAATCTAAAATATGTATATTTTTGTATGCATGTGTATCTACATGTATGTATGTATTATATGTATATGTGTGTTTGTGTATATATGTTATCTACGTATTCAAATCCTAAAACCCTAATCAGAAAGACTTAGACTTAAATCTGAAATACTAAACCCTAATCTTAAATATCTAGACCTAAAACCCTAAAACCCTAATCTTAAATATTTAACCCTAAAACCCTAATCCTATTTTTATATATTTGATGTAAAACAAAAACTTTAAAATAAAAATAGGATTATATGTGTGTATGTATGCATGTGTGTATATATGGGTTTGTATGTATGCATGTGTACATGTGTGTGTGTGTATGTATACATATGTATACATGTGTGTGTATGTGTATGTGTGTGTATGTAGGCATGCATGTGTGTGCATGTGTGTGTACGTGTGTGTATGTATGCATGCATGTATGTGTATGTGTGTGTATGTGTATGCATGCGTGTACATGTGTGTGTATGTATACATGCATGTGTGTATATGTGTGTATATATGCATGTGTGTATATATGTGTGTATGCATGCATGCCGGTATATGTGTGTTTATGTATGCATACATGTGTGTATATGTGTGTATATATGCGTGTGTGTATGTATGTGTGTGTGTATGTGTATGTATGCATATGTGTATATATGTGTGTGTATGTATGTGTGTGTATGTATGCATGTGTGTAAATTTATGTGTGTGTGTGTATGCATGCATATGTGTATATGTGTGTGTGTGTATGTAAGCATGCATGTGTGTATAGGTGTGTGTATATAAGCATGCATGTGTGTGCATGTATGTGTGTATGTATGCATGTGTAAATTAATGTGTATCTTCCTTTCTCTTCTCTCTCTCTTTCTTTCTCTCTCTCTCTCTCTCTCCCCTTCTCTCTCTATCAATAGCGAATAAAATAATCACTTACAAGTATGTCTCTCTTTGAATCGTTGTCGTCAAAGCGTAATGTAGGTCGCCTCTCATCCAATTCCAAACAATCGACGCCAACAAACTTCTGCAAAATCAACGAAAAGAGAAATTAGAAACCCTAAAGCATAGAGAAACACAAATGCTAACAGTACGTGCAGCACTTACCAAGATGTGAGAGCTAAGCCAAGAGAGAGTGTGTGTGTGTGTAGAGAGAGAGATCCGTGTGTGTGTGTGCACAAGACAATGCAGGTTCGCACGCGCAAGTTCGACAGTAGACCGACAGTACTCAAACACGTGCAGAAATGTGAAGTTTTTCTCTCCCGTTTGCGATATGTTTAAAAATTCACCGCCGGTATATGCGTCGGTATACGCGTTGGTAGTTTCTAGTAAATTACTGACGCGTATACCGACACCTATACCGACGCTTCTGCGGGCCACACCGACGATCCGTTTAAAACGGTCATACCGACGGTCACTTGACCGTCGGTATCTCTTAGTGAGATTTTCCGAGGGCTATGCCGACGCCGACTATGACCGTCGGTATATGCAGCGTCGGTATGCCCCTCATATGTTGTAGTGATTACTTCCTAATCGTCCCTCTTAGGTTGTGGTTCAACCATCTCTTGAGTCTAACAACGACAACCTCATAGGAACTAATTGGAGGACTTAAATGTGGCTGGTTATGAGTTCAAAAATTAGCCCGCTTTTATAATCAATCTCGTATGTTAGGCACACATGCTTGGATTAAGAAAGGCCACTCCTCTTGGCCTTTGGATCCTATATAAGAAGAGGCTTGGCACTCATTTTGGCTATCATCTGTGGGACTTGAACTCAAGTCCTACCGGCTAGGAGTACGATGGGCTAACCACTTGCCCCAAAAGCCATGGTTGAGGATTACTTGCTAATCCTCCCTCTTAGGGTGTGGTTCAACCATCTCCTGCCTATCATTTCTTAAGTCTAACACTCTCTTCCCCTTCTAGAGATCATTGTCCTCAATGATCAATCCTTGATCTCCCCTTGAATTGATGTCCTCAACCTTGCACAGTCTCTTGAACCATCTTGTTCTCAACCTTGGTCTCTTGAACCCTTGCTCTCAACCTTGGTCTCTAGAACCTTGCCTTCTGCTTCTTGGTCACTTGCCTATGGACTTGCCTTGCTCGCAACCTTGGTCTCTTGAGCACCTTATTCTCAACCTTAGTATCTTGAATTTGGTTCTCACCCATGCTAGGTATCTTGGATCCTCAATCTAGTGCTTCCATTAGAACGCTCGTTTTGAGAGCTTTCCAATGGTATCTTACACGTCAAAATCTGACCTATGGATTGGGAGATACACTCTAATCTATGTTGAGCTCACCTTTGAAAGCGACGCGCGCACCTTCCTTGCTCACGCCTACTTCCTATGCTCTGATACCAAATCTAGGATTTGAACTCAAGACCTACCAGCTAGGAGTACGATGGGCTAACCACTTGCCCCAAAAGCCATGGTTGAGGATTACTTGCTAATCCTCCCTCTTAGGGTGTGGTTCAACCATCTCCTACCTATCATTTCTTGAGTCTAACATCATCTATATCCCACATATGTAGTCTTACATCTCTTTATCTTGTCATCATCTCGTTGTCAAATCTCTACTCTAGTTGTATTGATTATTCTCTACAAGAATTATCCTCTTGTTGAGCTATCCCTTGGTTGCTCTCTGCACTCTATTGCAACTTTGCTCAGTGTGCATTCACATCAATCGATGGTGACTATATAGAGTTTTAGCTTACCTATCATCTCGGATCCATAATGATAGTGTGACTAGCCCACTCTCTCCTGCTCTATAATCAATTTGAATTATAAATTTGGATTTTTATCATCAATATACTTGTAAATTTTTCCTTATTCTCACTTGACTATTTCACTTTCAAGTTGATTCCTACACACAAACATGAAAGAGGCTATACTTCCATAAGAAAGACTTCCCCCTTGAGTAGTAGGGGTATTGGAAGTGTATTCTAGGTGGCCTCTTCTATAGTTTGACACACCAAATGGGATACTTGCGTGTTTTCTATGAGGTATCTATTGAAGTACATGTAGAGGGGGTAACCAAGACCATGATTTTAGTACTCTTTCTACTCACGGGGAGTTCCTTCTTAAGGAATATTTAATTCCACTATCATGCAAACTGCCACCCAACTCTGAGGCCCTCACTCTCTATTGACCACAAAGAGGCCTCTTTCATAGTCACGAAATTTGCACCAATGAGCAGAGAGTAACAAGGATGTAGCACTATGGAAGCACACTCAAGAAGTACACTTGTCAGAACCACAATAGCACCAAAAGTCCAAAAATGGAAAGAAACTAGAGTCAAGTGGTGAGGACGATGTGATAGCTCTCAAATTCATATATCTTTGTATATCCCTCCTGATCCATGTGCAAAAAAAATGCAAACTAATTCCTATATGGATACTTAGGCCAAGAGAGTGGCCTCTGCCAAATCCAATCATTTACTACACTTTCACTACTGGTAGCCATTTTTAACGAGTGGTCCAAAACTGGTACTAGCAACCAACTCACTTAAAAACGGTCCACAGAATTTGGAATATAATTTTGAATGTGAGTGTTTCCTTCATCATGAACCAACTCTCCCTTTTGAATCTTCTGCATAGAAAACAAGTCCTCGAAATTCATTGCGAGAAGGATGATTTTAAGGATATGAAGCTATGAGGGAGATTCTTGTGAGGTAGAGAATTTAGGACCAAGCTAGTTAGACAAATCTAGAGGATGATTGTAGTCTTGATGAAGGAGAAACGAATCCAAGCAAGGGTTTGTTATGAACAATTATCGAGATGAATATGGATAACTGAGAAGATGCCAATATTGAGGATGCTTGTGGAAGAAGGAGGGCGAATTCTAAATCCTAGTGTCGAGGATTATTTCTTACAAAAGAATTCGATAGATGTCTTGGAACCCATGGAGACAAATTTTCACGAGGACGGATTTGCAAGACCATTTCCCATGCTAGATGAATTTCTTGATGAGGAAGGGAAGTGAAATCTTGCTCCCATAGACTTGCTGCAATTTTTGACTTGGAAGAATACGTTTATAGAGTTTAATAGAATCATATGAACTCGAAAAGATGAATTCCTACTCAGGGAACAGACAAATTTGGGCGTGCATTCTTTTTGAAGGGGCCAAAAAGATGAATTCGGTATTTTTCCTCACTCGAACAACTTTCTAGAGGAGGATCTGAATTTCTTTGAAATCCTCATAATACATTTGAAGTGGTCTTGGTTAGTGTGGAATATTACCATCCCCTCCACCTAACCACCTTCATCAACACCTTTGCGTTGGGCAAAATTTTGATTGTCTTAATCCAAGTGATAGCTTTTGATGTACATCAAATCCACCTTGAGCATAGTGTAATATTGATGATCCAACACCTTCTGCCCTTTAGCTTTGCTTTGATGAGTTTAGAGGGCGAATAAATTCTCCATTTGCCCATGCTTAGGAATTCACCATTTGCCCTTTGCTTGGAATTGGCTCCTCTAAGAAGGATTTTGCACCCATGAAGCTCCTCCTAGAAGGGTTTTGCACCCATGAAATTTACAAGGGGAACAAGGAGAATTTTTAGTCTTGCTCATTGTTGGGAAAAATTTCTTATCCTAGATAGATCAATTTCATGAAGGACGACTTTTGAGAGGCAAAATCATACACCTTGGAGGAATTCATGAGAGAATATAAAGCTTGGTGGAGACGAACATGAAGAAATTTGTTGAGGAATATAAAGAAATGTAGAGCTCATGGGCTATTTTGGATCTCCTATTTGGGCGAGATTTCAAGTCCCTTGCTTCCTCTCTTATTCTCTCGATCCCATCATGGGCACCTATGAGTATTGGAGAAATCACTCTCAAAAGCTATAATCATGGCCCACTTCAATGCATGGATCACTTCAATGCAAGAAGTAGAGTGAAAAGAAGGAAGAAAAGAATGAACTTCTACTAGACTATAGTCCCCCACATCAAGCTGTTGCATGATCTCATTGCAATTTCTCATGTATTTCCTTATTCAAACATGATAAACTACAAAAATAGACTTAACATAACTACTATATGTATAGTGAGTTAATTTCTTTCATCATAGAGAATTAGACTCCACCCTAGAAGTGCTCTCTAGGGATTTTTTTTCCTTACCCAAATCTTCCTGTCTAGCCCTTGAATGTTGGCAATACATCTTTCTTTTTACTTCCCTTCTGATGTCATCAAACCTCTTTCAAGCTGTAATGTCTATCTTCATGATTCTCTTTTGCACCATAGTGGCCATCTTCTTTGATACTTCTACCTTTGTTTTTGCATTCCTCTCTAGAAAAGTAGGTTTACCTTGCAGCTTAGGTTCTTTACTCTGATGACTTTGACATTTTGTGCCTTGGGTATGATTCTTTTTGAGTTTTTTCTTCTTCATAGCTTCAATATAATGAGGAATTAATCATACCTTTGGAATGTGTCTACCTAGTACCATAATCCTATTAGTTTGTGAGTTTCTCAAGTGATCATTTTGCTTCTCTTGAAACTACACATCCTCATCTTGCAAGAATGATTCTTCTAATAGTACGAAGACCAATACCTATCTTATGCTTTGGGATTGGCTCCATGGTCCATTCTGAGTAGATTTTGTTGGTGCGATAGAAACCAAGCTCACATACTTGGTGAATTAGCATAACTCTTATTGTACTTTATATGATCAAACTCTTGTAAAAGTCCTTCATCTTTACTTTTGTAAAAATGGTCTACAACCACGAGGAAGTTAGGAAGAATCAAATCTTGAATTATTTGGTAGTTGGGTAATGAGAGAATATATCCTATACTTAAGGATTCACTTTTAGGTAGAATTTTGAATTTGAATTCAAAAGGTTGGCCCCAAACTCGACTATCAAAAGGAGGATCAAAAGATGCGCGTGCATCTCAATTCAATGAGATAATGTTTTTTAGGGGATATATTGTGAATTGAAGAGATCACTCTATAGATCATTCATACCTCTCACATTGTGGAATTAGTCCTTGCCAATGACATTGTATGTGTACATGTTTTAATACATACATTCTATCATATCTTCATTTCACTTCTCTTTCATGACTACATCACAATAGTGATCTTCGTAGAGCTTGCTCATAGTGCATGATTGATCATTTGTCATGATTTAAAGCATGATAGATTTAGCATACTGTCTAGTATATACTTACATAATCTCATTATCATCGCTTCTATAATCGTGAGATATTAACACCTCTTTACTCTCTGGTTTGTTGACTATTGAATACCGAAATTGTCGAGAAGGTCCTTTGATCTGCTAAACAGTATTATCAGTGTGTAGTTCATCATTTTTGATGAGATCACTCATAATTAGTACCTATCCAAGCTAATTACATATCCTTAAAAGGAATTAAGCTAATTGCTACTATGCGGAGAGAATTGTTCTAAACACTGAACAGGAGTAGAGACAAGAATAACAAGTTTTTTGGTCTTGATCTTTAACCCTTTGATTAGTGGATCATATTCCAAACATCACATATGATTATTTATATCCATTAGCTAGGTAAAGAACCCCATTACAATCTCCAATAATCATTCTTGGAAAGTGTGAAGTAGGATTACGCAACACCACTTCATCTCTGAAGACTATCCACCATCTCCTCCAATAGTGGTATCAAAGCAACAACAAAAAAGATGGGACATGAGTTTCCATCCTTCATTGAAAACTTGGACAGAAACAACTACTCAGCCTAGTCACTAAGGATGCAAGCCTACCTTCAAGGGAGAAGTTTATAAGGATACATGTCAAGAGATGAAGAGATGCCAACATACAGGAGCAAGCATCAACCCACAAGGGAAGAGCAAGAAAGGTTAACCACATGGTGTGCAAAGGATGCTCTTGCCTTTAATTCCATCTACATCAGATTCAATACCTATATTTGTAGGTGTAATAGAACGTTTTTCAACACCTTGCAAAATATTCTACAGTCCTTTTAGGACCAATACATGATGCATCATATAAGCCCACAATGGGTAATTCATACCATCCAACTTATTCTCGATAGCCAACATACGAAATGCATCACTGCTTTAAGCCATGGCCACTAACTAAAATACCTTGATGCAGAAAAATGATTGTGTTTGAAAAAGTTCAACACAACTACCTTGACGAGGTCTACTAATCCTGTAGCAAACTTTGAGATGCTTATACTGGTGAACCAAAACCTGCATATATTTTTGGTACAAAAAGACAAAATAGCCTGCATAAGCACTGTGATAATGCATTCAGAGGCTGAAACACGATCAGAATGCACAAAACGAAACTATTTTGATCTCCCTAATCACCTTAAGTATGCACACCGAATTTCATGCGATTCTGAGACTATGATCGGAGAGGTGTTGTCGATGCCCTAGATGAAGTGGTGACCTACTCTAATACCAATTATTGGAGTTTGAGGTCTTTGAAAGCATGCAAATAACATGAGGAAGAAGAAGAACCTTGGAGCACAACACATAATACTTAATGTATTACCACTAGAGTATACAAAGATAAGTCACACGTTAGGGCAATAGGCATATATACAAGCCGAGGGAAAAAACCTCCTAAAGAGGGAAAAAAGTTCCACGATAGTCCTAGTATGTTCACACACATCACTACCTAAATATATCAACAATAATATCATATTTTTTCATGAACCTCACGAGAGGTAGAAACCCCCAATAGGGACATTTGACCAAAGTGGTGAAATTTTTCAAAAATGCACCACTAAACTATTATGCAAGGAAGAGATAGGTAGTCACGAGGAACTCAAAAGTTTATGGATGTAGGGACAAAAGCCACCCAAATTGTTTAGACGCATGAGGAGGCTAATTTTTATCTTGAGATCAAGGAAGACCTCACATTTCTAGATATTCTTGATTGATGGGAAAAGGAACATATCATGGAGCATAAGTTAAATTCCACCCTGATGTATAGTATTTATCATCTTTAGATTGAGGCTTCCCCTCAAGTATATGTTTAAGAAGTTAACTTTTGAGATAAAGAGAGCCTGCAAGAAGTCCACATAGCCACATGGTTGTGGAACTACTTACTACAAAATGTAACCTCTCTTATTTTTCCTATAAATATGCCTTAGCATGATCCTTCAAGGATCTATTATGTATTCCATAGAAGCTTGGATTACATGGAATACCCTTAGTAGAGGGAGCTGTGCATGTAAGAATTAGGCCTTATCGACTTAAACCCCAATATGTAGAGGCATTCAGAGGTAGATATTATCATTCGTGTAGACTATTCAAGATGCTCTTCATCCATGGTTATTATACCTCACAAAAGTATTGGAAAAATAAGTAGTGGCCGAAACATTTCATTAACACTTGAAAGATTTGATAGGAATCTTTGAGGAGTGTCTCAAAAGAGATTTGAAGTTGAATCATGCTATATGTCATATTCTGGTCACCTAAGGTACTCTTCTTGGTTACATACTTTCTACCATTCAGTGAATGACCATTCTATGGAATCCTAAGGAAGTGCAAAGTTTTATATGCCATGTAGGGTACCATAGAAGATTTATACAAATGTACTCAAAAATACCGAGCCTCTCTGAAGGCATCCCTTTTGCATGGAGTCTTGAAGCTAAAAAGTCATTTAGTGAGTTAAAGTTATGATTATTTGCTACTCTAGTCTTAAATGTTCCTAATTGGTCACTTCATATCCATGTGCATACAAATGCCAATCTTGATGTAGTAGGAGATGTCTTGGCACAACAATCCCTACAAAAGGTGGACCAACCTATTGCTTATGCAATCAGATCATAGGCCAGAGAGAAATTATAGTACTACAAAAGGAGAAGGTTTGTCTATTGTCATTGCACTTCAACATTTTTCAAATTATCTTCTAGATGTACATTTCGTTTTTGTTTTCAATCATGAATCTCTAATAATTTGAATAATAATCTTAGAGTAGTTGAAATAATTTGGTGGCAGCTATCGCGATCTCAAGAATATGACTTTGACATTCACATTAAGCCAAGAAAAGAACAGTAAATAGTGGCTTAGGCATCAAGAATGGCCACGAGTGAAAGGCCAATAGGTACCTTTTGGATAGTGGCCTCTTTCTTGCAAAAGCTCAAATTGATTTGTAGGATGCAATTGTGCAAGTTATAACTTTAGAAAAAATCTTTATGCACTTAAGTCCATTAGAGAGGTGTAAATTGTTGTTTGAATCCAAAGAATTTTCCATGCATAAATGGTTAGTAATATAAATATTGACAGGATATTATCTTGTAAAAACATGTGCAAGAAGTAATTTCTTTGCTAGAAGAAGCACACAGTGAAGGGCATCTCAAGGGAGAGGACTTGGCACAAAAAATGTTTCAGAAGGGATTATGGTCGCCTCATATCAGAAGGATGTTATCAAATTTGCCAACAAATGTGACATCTACCAGAGGTGTGCTCCTAGGCCAACTAGGCTAAATTTTCAAGCACTATTCATTTGAACAGGGTGGCAATATTTTGAACGGTGGGGGCTTGATTTTGTTGGGGACATTATTCCAGCTAGCCAAGCTAAAAGTAAATGTATGTTGGCCACATGCTATTCGACTAAGTAGGTAGCAGTTAAGGTTTGCATTGATTATATTGTCATGAGAATGGCGAAATTTATGTACAAGCAAATATATAATTCACGAGTTAGTTGCTCACTACTTGTGATAAGGGCACACATCTTTATAAATCACTTATTGGTGTAATATGGACCTTTTGTTTGACAAGAAGACGAACCATACACAAGAGACCATTCCTCTTGTCTAAGCATTTATTATCTAGATTTTTGGAGAAAGCTTCAAGTTCAAGAATGCCCAAACCACCACTAACTCTTAGGCAAGAGGAGATCTCCGACTTGATTATGTTTTTGCTTTGTGCAAAACAAGCCTTAAACTATAGATAAGGAAAATTTATAAGAAATCAGGAATAATTATAAAGAAGGTTGATAACCTTCTTACCTTCATGGTGGGCCCACATTTTGATCACGCTTTTTTTCCTACAATGAACATCCAATGGTCACTAAGAGATGAAGAACTCTTAGAAACATGAATCCTCCTACCTACACATGTAAATAACCTCTCTATCGACCATTTATTGGGTTGGTTATCAAAGTTAACTATACATCTTTCCTTCAAAATCTTTCAAAGTGCTTTGTAGCTAACGGCATTCCATCGCCCAATGGAGCACATAATCACTTCTTCAAGAAGTGTTTGCTTCCAAATAATCTACTTTGGTGAAATAAAGAGTTTTTAGCTCCATTTCTAAGTCATAGTTCTCTTAGAGTAGGAGAAGAAAAGGTGCCCAAACCTTTCCTACCATTGATGTATCAATTCATGAAGGGGTGGTGGTGCAAATTTTAGTGTCTTTGACATTGGTGTAGATCCCCTTATAAAAATTTTGCCACATTAACATGGTTTTCTCATTTTTTATAAACAGATGCCACAATTCCTTAAACTTGAATTTCCATCCTATCCATGTCTAGTTCACACAATATTTCTTCTTAAGAAAGTCATGGAAATTCTTGGATTCTTTTCAATCTCATAATATCTTCCATACTCTTTCACATTAGCAATCTGAGATTCTCTAGTTGGGAGGGGGGGTTTCTAGGCCTAGCATGAGGTAGGTCTTATAGTCCTCCAAAGTGTGGATCCAATTTATTAATGAAAACTATTCTTCAAAGTCAACATTGCAATGTAGAACAATGTCCTGAAACCTTATCCACTTCCTTCTATCTTGATGCTGCAAGGTTGTCCACATTTGGAAACCTTTATTCCATACTTTCTTTGCTGTTTGGAGGTACTCAAAATCCACTCTTAGCATACCCATAAAATGGGAGAAAAATAGATTGTTTTTATCTAATCTAAGTACCCCGCTTCAAATCATTAATGATGCTACACAAATCTATCATCGGGTTCCACCCCTTCCATAAGCAGCATATGGGATCCATGATTGCAAAGACACCTAAATCAAGAAAAAACAAAAGAATCATAGAATGGAATCATTGCCACCTAGGGAGCCCCTTAAGAGAGAGGTTCTTAGTAGTATTGAAGATCTAATTGGACCAAGATGTTTTGACATATGCCAAGCTTTAATCATCAATTTATCCAACATTTTTTGGCCAAAATATCCACATATAGAATGCCCAAACTAGTCAACTCCTTTACGATAGTAGTACATATTTCCCGTTTAATCTTCCCCATACATTTTTTTCTTAGCAGCCCCTATCCAAAGAATTTTCTTTAGATCCTTTAAAATTTTAGCATCTCTTTACTGCAAGGTCTCTTTTAGCCAAAAAAGTAGATGCCTAAGGACATAAAGAAAATATTTATCACCATCCCACGCCAATACAAAAGGATGTTGTCAACCTCACTAAGAAATCAATCCCAACTTTGATTTTTGTTAATTCCTAAACTAATTGAGATTCGACTATTTTGTAGCTCTTGATATCTTTCAAACTCTAGAAAATTCAAGATAGGTCCATAAAGGGTCCTTTACATAGTCTTCAAGTGGTTGGTTCTTTGACTATTGGCCTCACAAAAACTATTTACGTAACTCTAGAATCTAGAGATACTTTGTTTCATTATGCAAAAACACATTAGTGTCATCAAAGAATATCCTAAGAACTATAGCCTCCTTGTTGTGGGGAATGGATTGAACCTCAATATGTATAGAGTAATTTGGATTCTCTATGAGGTAGATAATCCCATTTGTGGCCATACCAAATAGAAATGGGGCTATCAAGCAACCTTGTTTGATGACGCACTTAAGATATGCTACTACGAAGAAATTTCCACCAAATGTAATCCAGGAAGTGGCATTTCCCATGAGCTTGGAAATGATTTTGATGAGTGTAGGGCTCCATCCAAGGTCCTTGAAGGATCAAAAGATGAGAATCCATTCCTATTCGTTATACACAATATTGAAAATCTATCTTGAGGAAGGGAATGTTTTGGGTTGTCTCATAAGTGAAATTTATCCCCTCCCAAAAGTCAATGATCACTTCAAAAATGAATTTTCCTTTGATAAGGCCTTTCTTATCTCTGTTGATCCATGATTTGAGATGGCCTCTAATGTGATGGTCAAGCATCTTTACCAAAGAGTTTGTAGCTAGTCTACATCATCATGTTACACTTTCAATGCCCAATTCTACTCATTGCGTCTTTCTTGTGGATGATTTTAATGATTCCTTCATTCAAAAAGAAGACAAAACCATCCAAAATGTATCATTTTGCAGCAAAAATATCATAGAAGTCCCACATGAGCCTCTTTAAAATTTTGAAGGAATTCATTAGTGAGCCCATCAAGCCCAGTGATTTTACCTTTAGAGAGGGAGTAAATCACTTCAAGAATCTCATTTCTAGAAATGGGAGAATAAAGAGAATACATTATAGTTTGCAAAAGTTTGTTAGATATGATCTTAGATAGGATGGTCATGCACTCATTCCTACTAGTAGATAGTGTAGCAGAGACCCAAATGAGTTGGTTGAAGTGGTTGATCATGAGATCATAATTTTTGCTTTAGAAGGGCATTAGAAAAAATTTCTCCCAATGATTCATGTGGCTATTAATGAAGAAGAATCATTCTTGCAAAACGTGTAGTTTGAAGAGAACCAAAACTATCATGTGAGCAACTTACAAAGCAACAAGATTATGGAACTAGGTAGACACATTCCAAAGGTACAATCAATTCCTCATTATAGTGAATCTATGAAGAAGACAAAATTGAGAAGAAAGCACTCAAGATGCAAAATTTCATTGGAGGACAAAGCCTCACTTACAAGGTACTCATAATCTTCTAAAGAAGAATGCAGATACAAAGCTAAAAGCATTCAAGAATATGAATACTATGGCTCAAAAAAGAAGTAGGAAGATGGATATTAAAGCTTAAAAAGATTTAATGATATGAGGAGAGACATAAAAGGGAGCACTTATGCCCAATATGTAAGAGCCAAGTGACCATGGCTTAAGTTTTATTGGCATCGATTTGAGTACCAAATCTATCTTCTGTATGTATAAGTGTCGAAAGCCCATCTCTCTCTCTCTCATTTTCTTTTTACACCACCTCTTGCCTCCATATGCACCACCGCCTTTTTCCTCCTCCTTCTCTCTTTCTCTCTCTCTCTCTGATTAAAATCATAGAAACAATTTATTTTAGAGGTGTGTAGCTGCATCGATAGGAATCTCTCTCTCTCTCTCTCTCTCTCTCTCTCTCTCTCTCTCTCTCTCTCTCTCTCTCTCTCTCTCTCTCTCTCTCTCTCTCTCTCTCTCTCTCTCCAGCTTCATTTGACGTACGCGCAAGCTTTTTTTCACTGTCATTTCTTCATCTTTGCCGACGTAGCCCAATCTGCCTAAATCAATCTCTCTCTCTCTCTCTCTGTCTCTCTCTCTCTCTCTATCTCTATCTCTCTCTCTGTCTCTCTCTCTCTATCTCTATCTCTCTCTCTGTCTCTCTCTCTCTATCTCTATCTCTCTCTCTGTCTCTCTCTTAAGTTCAAAGTTTCGAGGTAGGGAGGCAATTGATAAGGTATGGTGCCAGAAATGACATTGTTTCCCACATGAATAAGATTAACAAAGTGATGCCTTTAAGATGGTAGACAAGAGTACTAGAAAGTTGCAAATTTGGAATGCTCACTTCTATCACAGAACTGCCTTGGCATTTTACACGAAGCCAAGAGTGGCTGCAAAGATCACCATTAGAAGACACCCATGGTGTAACCTGACCAGGCGAATTGAGACTTGTGAACAAGACCTACAGGCCAGAAACAACATTGCTCTCTCTCTCTCTCTCTGTCTCTCTCTATCGACACGTTGTGCAGAGAAGGCGAGATAAGAGTAGAATTTCTCTCTCTCCCTCCCTCTCCAAATGACTCTCTTCACGTGCATCTCTTTGCTTTTGTACAGACTTGGCGTGTCCACCAAGGTAGTACCTTTGATTGCTTGATTATCAAGTATATCATCAACCATATCCAACATATTCACTAACAATGCTCCTCTAGCGAAAGGAGGAAACATGTCATTGAAACGTGTGCGATCTAAGTCCCAAAATCATATGCATTCTTCAAATCTCATATTCCATAATGGATCAACAAAGACTGATAACAATCGCACATATAACTTACCAATGCAGACTCAACAACAGCTCATGTTCTAAGTACCTACCCACTATGAGGGAGAGCACAAATCTCTAAGTCTTGTTTTCTTCTTAGATTGACTGAACAATACGTGCACTAGGGAGCCATGCACACTAGGGAGCCTGAACACTAGGGAATCCTTAACGGCTATTAGTACAGTCTAGTTCAATGACACCACCACTTTCTTCTTCGTTTCCTCCATTTTTGGAACAATGATGCATAGTACACTATGCTTCATCTCTTATTACAAGGAGCAAGGCCTACCTTGAAATAGTAGGCATATGACCTTTCCCTCGATGCAAATTATCGTTCCCCCTTCTCTCTCATTACAACCACAAAATTCAACATGCTGATCGCAAGAATCTCTCTTTACCAGACACATACAC
The DNA here is from genome assembly GCA_020310875.1 of Ceratopteris richardii. Classification (NCBI taxonomy): domain Eukaryota; kingdom Viridiplantae; phylum Streptophyta; class Polypodiopsida; order Polypodiales; family Pteridaceae; genus Ceratopteris; species Ceratopteris richardii. The sequence goes on from CM035416.1 coordinate 144,179,317, forward strand.
ACACACTCTCTCTCTCTCTCTCTCTTGGCATGGTACCCAGAGATGGAAAGCTTGAGAGCAATGTTCATGGGAAGAGACACAAGCTACTCATAGAGCATGAACAAGCTAAGTAAAACATGAACAAGAAAATGAATGAACAAGAAAAGACAAGAAAGTGTACATGGAGAGAAAATCCATGAGGAAAACCGAATGAGCATAGGGCATCTATTTATAGGTTTCCCCTAGATCGTCTCTCTAGAATCTCTAGAATCTTCTAGCCTTTTTGTTTCTATTTTTAGAGAGCCTCCTTTTTGAACCTTCTATTTCGAGAATCTTCTTCCATGTTCTTTTTTCTATTTTTGAGAATCCAATCTTTTGTTTCTATTTTTGTTTTCTTATTTTCAAATTTTTCTTTTTCTATTTTTATTCCTTTTTCTTTTTTCCTTTTTATTGTTTGACTAAGGTTTGGTTTCACACCTATGTAAAAATAATGTGAAACTAAAGGGTTAGAACTAGCATAAATGGCGAATCTAAGGTTCCAACTTGGGGTTTTTAATCAAGAAAGTTACGATTTTACTATGATCAAGGTCAAACACATCAACTAATGGGTTTATTTACACTTATGAGCTTAAATCCTAGGGCTTTTAATAGTCAAAATTAGGATTTCAAGGGTTTAGAGTTAGTTTAATGAGATATTTACAAATATACAAGTGTAATGCACATAAATGACATGGTTTCTCATTGCATAGACAATCAAACCAACTAGAACATGAATAATTCATAACTCTTTTCATTTTCTTTATAGTAAAAAATAGCATATCATGATCCAAGAAACAATGAAATAGGGTTGAAAAAATCTTGAAGCACACTCCTTGAGGGATTTCATCCTAACGACCGGTTTAGGCATAAATAGAAGAAGGGGGGAAGAAGTGCTCTATCCATCATAACTATATCTACACACATCAATACCAAATTATATCAACAAATCTCACCTAGAAGGGATGCAATGAACAAGAATGTCGTACACATGTATAAGGAAGTACCAAACTATGGGGAAAGAGATCGATCCATGAAAGGAAGTAAGGCTAAAGCTTTGCAAAAAGCTTCAAACTTATCTCTAGGAAGATCCTTTGGGAAAATGTGTGGAGTGTTATCTTGTGTCTGTGAATTGAAGAAGTTTTTGAGGAGGCTAATTTTGAGTCTCAAAATGCCTAATTTTGAGCCTGAGAGTAGAGAAGACCTCATGTTTTCAGAAATTCCTCAATGATAGACCAACGAACATATTATGGAACATAAGAAGAATTCCAGTCGTGCATATGATGCAGATGCTTTTTCAAAGGAGACCACTCCAGAAGTGCTCCTTCAAGAAGTAAACCTTGGTAGATGAAGAAAATACCCAAATAGGCCACTTAGCCTCCTAGTTGTGGCACTATTTGTTTTTTACTACATAAGGTAACTTCTTCCCTTTTCTCCTATAAAATTGTCTTTGCATGGTCCTACAAGGATCTATCAAGGATTCTAGAGGAGCTTGGATTAGATCGAATACCCTTAGTAGGGCATACTTATTGGTCTTTTAATCATCTTTGTAAATCTCTATCTATTTCTCAATTTATTTTATCAAGTGGTACTTGCACACAATCATGTTATAGGGTATACTTCTCAATTTTCAATCTTGTTCTTATTGGTCTTTTAATCATCTTTGTAAATCTCTATCTATTTCTCAATTTATTTTCTCAAGTGGTACTTGCACACAATCATGTTATAGGGTATACTTCCCTAAGAAGAACCCCCCTTGAGTAGAAGGAGTACAGGAGTCATAGAACCAGTTACCTCCTTTACACTTAGCTTCAATTAACTTGATTTGGATGCTCCTACTTGTTTGTAGTGGGTTCTTGAAACATATAATCCACACACATTTCGTGGTATATTTTCATATACATCCTTATGATGTTATTTTCTATGAACGATCATTTTCTTGATCAATATGGGAAATCAGACAACGTTGGATTGACCATATCACTTGAATTGTTTGTGTCTTGAATCCCTCTCTTTGCTTGCTTTTGTACTTTCATATCGATAGATTTAAGACCCTCCTCTCATTCTTGTTGTGTATAGCTCATGGCCGAGAAAAAAGAAGACTTCTAGAAAACTCTATAGTACTAAAGAGAACCAAGGTAACGAGGATCAAACCACAAATATCCAGAATGAGGGTGATACCCAAAAGACATTTACAAAGAATATGGAAAAATTCTAGGTGAAATAACTGAGGGAGATCAGAAGATCTCATAATTCTATGGGAATCCCTATCCTAACACTTCCATTCATAATAGTTGTAAAAGACATTTGCACCAAGATTTGCTCAATGATGGAGGCAAACAGATTCATGAATCTTAGATGGCAAACCAAAACTCTTTTTTGCACCTTGCAAGATGCTACATCAGACTTTGCAATTAAGTTCATTAATGATGCTTGTTTATGTGCTCCATGTTGTCATAGGCTGAAATTAATGCCTAAGAACTATGTTGTTGTCTCGAGGCTTAGATACAAATTTTCCAAAGACATAGTACCTCTTGATATCAATGATCACAAATTCTTTGATATTCTTGATATTCCTCTAGCAAGGAAACCTAAACCATACTATAGATTGAAGAGATTTGTACTCATGAATAACAAGACAAGAAATGCATTAGTGTTTGATGATCACTATAGAAATAAAAATATTTTGTCACAAGAAGTTGTTGTGCTTGAAGATAAATAGAGGGTGAGGAAAAGAAACTCATAAGTTTTTAAAAACATAGATGGCCATATCATTTTGCATGTTTCAATGGCAAGGGAGGAGGAGTACATGCCTTTCATAAAGCCCAAAGACAACAAGATAAAGATGCTGAGAGATTTCAATGTTGAAATCTTTGATGACATTGTCAACATAGCTTTGAGGTATTCTATACATGCCATAATATATTCATAATTTTTTTAGTAATTGAAAGCCTAATAGATGCATCCTATGAGGATTTCATATTGTAGGGGGAACTCCAAAAATTTGAAGAGGTTGTTTCAAGATTTCATATTGTAGGGGGAACTCCAAAAATTTGAAGAGGTTGTTTTCTCATAAATTCTATTGAGGATATATTATATATTATTTATCCATATGTTTAGAAGTAAGATTTCATAATATGTTTCATATCTATTTGTACTTTTCTAAGATTGAAGTTTCATAAAAAAGGATGGGATATATTTATGTGGTCATTGGACTTTAATAATAATTGAGAGAAATGAATACCAAGCTTTATTAATGAAATCCCTCCAATTACAACATGGCAATTGCAAACTAGAAGCTCTAGTGCACTTTTCATGGACTTTTTATCACCACATTGCCATGCATTCTCATATTGTTTTAGCTTGGTAGTGCTTCTAAGCTTTTGAAAATCCACATTGATCTAAAGCATCCAAGAGTTTTCAAACTAAATTAAGAGAAAAAAATTGGTTATATGAAATACATGTGCCCTTATGATAAGTCAATATAGCATGCGGATGGAGAGTGATTGAGGATGGATAAAGGTTCTTTAAGTGTAAGTCTTATAGTCCTGATTTGAGTTTATCTCATTATCTAGATGCATGATTCCTTTCGACAAGAGAAAGAAAAATTCATCACACTATGAAATATGTTATCTATCCATATGATCCAAAAGCTCTACCACCACCAACATATAAAAAGAAACAAGATAAGAAGCAAGAAATGCATAAAAACCAATAGTAGATGTACAATTTCTTGTATCTATGATTACCTCTAGATAGTAATCCCATGCATTTCGAGCATATGTTGGAAGATATCTATTTTCTCTCTTATGTTGAAAATACTAGGTTTGTATAGAAGGAACCCTTCAAAGCATTGTATTTATGGAAATATATATTGATGAATAATGACATTCTATCTTTATCCGAAAGATAGTATGTTTGTAATTCATGTTTCTATATAGAAATTAGTGTTTTAACTTTTAAATGTTGGTGATCTATTTTTCTCAAATTGATGATGGATTTTTGGTGTACCTAGGATTTATGAGGCCAATTTACATGTAAAGTGGTTTACCATTTGTTTCTTCACTTTAATGCTATATCTTGACTTCTTTATCTCTGAACTAGAGTTTTTGCCTTGTATAGAATAATATTTAGAAAAGGAAAAAGGGCATCACAAATTCAAGAAAATCAAGAAATCCAACAACTTTTAGTGGTGGTAATTGCTTTAATTGGTCATGTCTTGTCACGCATGGAGTACTTTTTATTATGATGTGTTTATAGTAAATAATAACTTTGTAAATAATATCTATATAATGAGAACCACATGACCAATTCAAGAGATTAGGGCCATTAGAGGTCTTTCTATGGCCCTAGTTGCTTGAATTGGTCATGCTTTTTGATAATTAGTCCATAAAGTTTCTAAAAAAAGACATAGTGAATTCAGGATTAGGGTAATCAAAGAACTTCAGATGACACTTATCACTTTAATTGATTGTGTCTTTTGTCTCCTCCAATTCTCTCCATTTTGTAATACTCCTACCCTTAAATGCTATATATAGAGTTGCTAATCACAAAAATCAATATTTTCTACATATTTATCTTTATCTATCAATATCCGTCTCTCTCTCTCTCTCTCGATATATATATATATATATATATATATATATATATATATATATATATATATATATATATATATATATATATATATATATATATATACACACACACACACTACGTTTTACTAGTTGATATATTTAGGTAGTGATGTGTGTGAACACTCTAGGACCGTTGGGGCACTTTTTCTCTCTTTAGGAGGTGTTTTCCCCCTTCTTGTATATACGCCTATTGCCCTAATGGGCTACTCATATTTGTACATTCTAGTGGTAATAAATTCAGTCTTGTGTGTTGTGCTCCAAGCTTCTTCTTCTTCATTTGTGTTGTTTGTGTGCTTCTGCAGATGTCTAACAACAACAATAGGTATTAGAGCAAGTCGTCGATTCATCTAGGGCGTCGTTGACACCTCTCCAGTTGCATTCTCAGAATCACATGAAATTTGGTGAGCATACGCAAAGTGTTCTATAGATCAAAATCTCTTTGCTCTGTGGTGCCAAAATCGCGATCTGAGCTTGTTTCGGCCTTCGAATGCACTATCGTAGTGCTTGTGTAGGCTATTTCCTCTTTTTGTGCCAAAGATATATACCAATTCAGGCTCCCTAGCCTATAAGCATCTTGAAGTCTACTACAGGTTTAGTAGAACTCGTCATTGTAGTTCTGTTCAACTTTGTCAGATACAATCATTTTTTTGCATCAAGGTATTTTAGTTAGTGGCCATGGCTAAAAGTAGTGATGTATTTCATAGGTTGGTTGTTGAGGATCAGTTGGATGGTACAAATTACCCATTGTCGGCTTATATGTTGCATCATGTATTGGTCGCAAAAGGACTCTGGAATGTTGTTTAGGGTGCTGAAAGACATCCTATTACACCTGCGAATATAGGTACTAGAAATACAGGTACTAAAGGAGATGCAGATGGTGTCCAAGATGGTGATATTGTACAGATTCCTCTTCCTGCTTTTGTTTTGTGTTGCACCTACTACAAAGCAAATTTGTTGGCATGGCAGAGATGCTTAGGCCCATGCATTGATAGCTTTGTTTGTCGAGAATGCCATTATTCCTCACATTCGATCTTGTAGAGCATCTAAGGATGCATGGGATACACTTACCACATTGTACCAAGCTAGGAATGAGGTTCGTGTTGCTTACTTGTGAAAACAATAGGAGAGTGACCACATGAATGAAGATGATTCTATGGATAGTTTTCTGACAAAGATCAAGGATTTGAAGGAACAGTTGATTTTTGTAGATGAAGTCCTTTCTGAAAATTCACTTGTGCAGACTGTCCTGATTGGTCTTCCCCACTCATATCAAAGTTTTGCTTCTACTCTTTGTTTGATGATGAAAGGCGATTCAAAGGCCTTAACATTTGAAGAGTAAGTTTTTTTTTTGTTGCAGGAAGACGAGTCTAGGCAGAATAGGTCTATCATGGGTGTTGCAGATCAAGCTTTCCTCGCTAGTCAGAAGGGAAAAGGAAAATGGAGCTCTTCTACTAGTAAGCAGAAGTCTACAAATGTTGCACATTCGAAGAAGGAAGACAAAGATGAGAAGAAATTAAAAAAGCAGAAATTGTTTTGCAAATATTGTAAAGCAAATGATCATGTCATGAAGAGCTCTCCAAAATTGGCTGCTAAAGAGGCAAAGAAGAAAGAGGCCAGAATGGTTGTTACAGAGGCCTCTACACCAAAAACAGAGTCTCCTAATCTTGTGGAGGATGAAGAATGGGTGTTTACTACTATTTGTAGTTTTGACCCATCTTCTCATGAGCAGTGCATGTCTGTAGTAGACTCAGATCTTTGGTACTTTGATAGTGGGGTGAGCAAACATATTACCTAACAGCGTAGTTTATTCTCTTCAATCGAGCCTACCCCTACAGGGAATACTATTACATGCACCAACAACTCCTCTTATCCTGTTATGTGAGTTGGTAGGATCATTTTGACTACTGTTGATGGTAGTTCTTTCACTTTGTCAGATGCTTTATTTTGTGCTAGGGATCAAGAGAAATCTCTTATAAGTTTTTGCATTAGCCAAGATTGGCTTGGTTGTAAAATTTGTTGACGGCAGATGTAGAGTTCATGATCTGTCAAATGGTGATGTCATTATTGCTTCTGGCATTTTATGTGGTGGGTTGTATAAGCTCATAGACTATGAAAGATCTGTAAATGACTCGGCATGTGTAGTACATGATTCTCAGGCTATATCAGATGCAAAGCTTTCGCATGCACACTTTGGTCATCTGAATTTTGCTAGTTTGCTACACTTGCAAAAATCTAAAATGGTATCCTCTTTGCCCAAACTTGAGGCACCTAGAAAACATGTTTGTAAAGGTTGTATTTTTGGCAAAATGTAGTGTTCCTCCTATCCGAAAGATGGTTCAATTCGGGCTACTCAAAAATTGTAGCTTGTACATAGTGATGTCTGTGGTCCTATGCAGACACCTTCTTTTGGGAACCATCTTTACTTCGTGACTTTCATCGATGATTTCTCAAGGCATGCATGCATATATCCATTGAAGGAAAAGTTTGAAGTGTTCATGTGCTTCAAATAGTTTCTGGTTTTGGCTGAAAATCTGTTCGCATGTAAAATTTTGCACCCCTCGTTCTTATTGGGGGGGGGGGGGATATATGTCGTCTAACTTTAATGCATTTGTGGCTGAACCTGGGATAAAACATCAGTGTACAGTGACCTATACACCTCAAAAGATTGGGGTTGCTGAACAAAAGATTAGGTCACTCATGGAGATGGAAAGGTGTGTGGTCAAGAGTTAGGCTTCACCACATAGCTTTGAGCTTCAGACCATCATGTGTGAAGGATATGTACTTAATAGGTGTCCCACTAAAGTGCTATAGTCTATCACTCCATATGAGTCTTGGCATGGTCGCAATCCATCTTTCACTCATCTGCATGTTTTTGGTTGTTTGGCATATGCATTAGTGCCTCAACAACATCACTGAAAATCAGATGATAAAGCAGTAAAATGTATTTTTGTTGGGTTTAGTTTCAAAAGTAAATGATGTCATCTATATCATCTAAAGACTAAATGCATTTTGGTTAGCCATGATGATTTCTTTGTGGAAGATGGTATTCAACGATTACTTTCATGTAATACAAAGACATGTGTTAGCTCCAAAGACATGTATGATACTTCGCTGCCTCTTTTTAGAGGTGGAGAGTCTAGTACTGGTCCTAATGAGGAAACTTCTCAACCTTTGTAGGTTTCATGTGATGATCTAGATCATTCCATTTCTGATGCATATTTACATGATGCACTTGTTGATGAGAGAGCTGATTTTTAGCAAGCAAAAACAATGCCAAAATGGTTGGTAGAGACTTTACGTGATAGCAAATTAGATGCACCTCTATCATATCATACTCAGTTAGGCTCTCATAGTTCCTCTTTTGCATCAGATTGCTATGTGATGGCCGCCTCTAGTCTCTATGATGAGACTGAACCTGTTTCGTTTGATGAAGCACAAAATTATGAACATTGGATGGCTGGAATGCAATATGAATATGATGCTGTCATGAAACATTGTACCTAGTCTTTATGTGACATGCCTCCTAGCAATAAGGCCATGGGCACAAAGTGGGTATACAAGCTGAAGCATAAAACTGATCGAATATTTGACATGTATAAGGCTAGGCATGTTGCAAATGATTATGCACAAGAAAGAGGCATTGATTGTGATGAAACCCTTGCTCTCACTTGTCGAATGACTACTGTTCATAGCATATATGCACTTGAAGCTCATCATGGTTGGAATTTACATCAGTTGGACATTAGAACAACATTTTTGAATGGTGACTTGCATGAAGAATTGTATATTTTTTAGCCCTATGGCTTTGTGCAAAAAGGGCATGAAAACTAGGTGTGCAGGTTAAAGAAGGCATTATATGGTTTAAAGCAAGCACCACGTGCTTGGTATGAAAAGATACATGCTTATCTAATTGCACATGTTGGTCCAATTGAAAGCACCTTACATGTTAAGTGTGATAATGATATGCTTCTGGTCATTGTGGTATATGTTGATGACATGTTGGTCACTGGTCCTCATGACATGCATATTGCTGATTTTAAGGCTGATTTGCATGCCTCATTTGAGATGTGTGATTTGGGGCATTTGCATCACTGTTTGGGTGTTCAACTTACGCAAGTTGATGGTGAAATGGCTTTGTGTCAAATGAAATATATTGACACATTATTGCAGCATTTTGGTCTTCAAGACTGTAAGCCTATTGCCACTCCTATGGAGACATGTTTACAATTGAGTCTTCATGATGCTAGAGATGCATTTGATATGTTCTCTATCACTAGGCTATTGGATGCTTGATTTACTTATGCATTACTAGGCCAAATATTTAGTTTGCGATCTCACAGATGAGCAGGTTTGTGCATTGCCCAGCTGTCAAGCATTGGGAGGTGGTTAAGTGCATCTTTCACTACTTGAGTGGTACCCTGCTACTTGGATTGTTTTATTCCCAAGGGGGGATCACTACCACTAGATTTGCATGCTTTTTCTAACAGTGATTGGGCTAGCTGCTTTGACACTTGTGTGTCCACAATGCTATTTTTTGCATGCTTGGTACCTCATGTATATCTTGGTTGAGCAACACGCAACCTACTATGGCCACTTCCAGTTTTGAGGCTGAGTATAGGGAAGCTTTGACAACGATTGTTGAGTGTGTGTGGCTTAGACACCTTATGGCTAATTTGGAACTTGATCAGTCTTCTGCCATCACCATCTTCACTAATAGTCAGAGTGCATTGGCAGTTGCGACGAACCTTATGTTCCATGCTCACACTAAGCACATTGAGGTGCATTATCATTATGTCAGGGAGATGTTCTCTACTAGGGAGATCGCCTTGGCATATGTTCCCATCCATGAGAACATTGCAGATCTTTTTATGAAGGCTCTCCCTAGGGAGAAGTTTGAAGCTTTTCGCAAACCTTTGGGCTTACTTCCTTTTGTGGATTGATTCCACATAGCTTGGCACTTCCTTATACATGAGTGCCAGCTCCTTGTTCATTGCATCACTCCCAAGGGGGATTTGTTGATATATTTAGGTAGTGATGTGTGTCAACACTTTAGGACCACCAGAGCACTCTTTTCCCTCTTTAGGAGGTTTTTCTCCTTGGCTTGTCTATACGCCTATTGCCCTAATGTGCTAATCATCTTTGTACATTCTAGTGGTAATACATTCTGTATTGTGTGTTGTGCTCCAAGCTTCTTCTTCTTCGTTGTGCTATTGACATGCTTGGAGAGACATCTAACTCCAACAAAAACTTACCAAGACCAATGATATAAAGCATAAAGAATCCAATATGAACATGAACAATAGAGACATAATGAGAAAAGTGATAAAAATATTTACCACCTAATTTCTATGTTATTCAAGATAAAATATTGTCATTTTTGGTTGAAACAAATGGGCAAGAGTTCTTATAGTTTTAAAGGTTGGAACGTGATCATTTTAGGGGCAGGTAAATAGTGCAAGGTAATAATTTCTTTAATCTAATATTTACAATTAGAGCATTAGAGAATCAAAACTCTTGTGAGAGATGACCAATATACTCTAGAAGATCTCTAGCATTTTGAGTTTCCAATTTGCAATGACAATTATTTTTTGAGGTTGAGAATCTAGATGCATGAGTAATTCTATCCCAAATTCTAGATGATTCTCTTGTAATTCCAAGGCTATCCACACTGTAAGAGTTCTTTCACCTTTTGTATTGATATCCTAACATCAGATAGTGTCGAGATATTATGAAATTAGAAGAGAGCTTGGAATAACTTTACATAAACCTACTTAATAAATCTCTCCTATTGAAATTGAACCTTTCCTATTCAAGCACTTTTTTCTTTTGGTTCTTTGTAATAACATGTTTTCTAAATACGCTACAAAAATTTGAAGAGCCAAAAACCATTGATCTTAATCCTTTGGTAATTCCGCTTTGTGAAATCGCCCGTTGAATGCCATCTTTCATCTTGCACAAAAAATGTGAAAATGTCCATTGATCACAAGACTCCCAATTTAATGAAGAGATATAAGGAGTAGGTAGATGTACAAGATTTTCATATGCATTCCTTCCTGAGAGAACCTCATATTCTACAAAATAGAAAAATAAAGCAATGCTATTGAAAAATATAATAGATTTGTCTACATACATAATTTCTTCATTGTCCTCATGAAAGACTTTGAATGTTTCTATGACACATTCAACATGTTGCTGCTCTTGAGCGTTTGAAGGAAAAACAAATGCAATACAAAAATAGATATATTGTAAAACAAAAACAATTGAAAATGGTGAAAGTGAATTATTAAACTTAACTTATAGTACGAGGAAAAATGTAGATGAGATTTTAGCACAAATTCCTTCGCACTATACACATGTTGAACTACTGCAATCAAACCATGTCTTCTTAATTTGAAACTGAGAATATGACCTTTGCAATGCTCTTTTGTCTTGTCTCTTTTAGCTCCCTTCACTTTATGGGAACCTCTACAACTAGGATGCATAGTCACCCAATAATTTATCTACACAGAAAGAGGTTTCCATAGGCACAAATCTCTTCTACTATAAACCTGACACGAGGTTACATGATTGGAAGGACCACAAAATGTAGAAGCCATTCGAATAGTGTGAGAATTAAGAGACAATGATCAAATATAGAAAGCGAGCCTCCCAAACTTCACGCGTATTTATAGTCAGAAACTTATGATGTACATATGGAAAATCAAGACTCACAAAATTTTGATTTCTTGTATCAAGTGTGACCAAAAAATCATAAACTTTTGTGAATATTTCATATCTTCGAAAATCTTTTCTTTCTTGGAAATTTAAATATTTTCATTATGTGGTTTCCCAAAAAATATCCATTTCTGTATGAAATAAAATATTTTACATTGAATAGAAGAGATTTTGTTGCCTTGGAGGTGCTTTTAGAAAATATCTACGAAAAAGAAGGCTTTCTTTGCAGGATTAAAAGAAACAGGAATATTAAATTTTTGTACACGTGAAAAGATCCTATTTTCTATTTTCTTAATCCATCATTAGCTAACCACCCCTTTTTGGCTCTCTTTCACCCTAATGGATTACTTTTCTAGTTTTATTTTTTACATTTATTATGTTTCTTTATTTATCTTTCTTTTAACTTACTTTCATTTTTACTATTTTCTATTTACTTATTTTCTTAGTTGGATAATTTGCATTTCAAGTTTCTATTTTCTATAGATTTTTATACTAAATCCTAATCCTTCAAATTAGTAATAAAATAAAATAAATAATTAAACAAAAGTTTTCCTAAATAGAAACAAAGCAAAAGCAAAAAATGAAAGTACATCTCTCTCTCTCTCTCTCTCTCTCTCTCTCTCTCTCTCTCTCTCTCTCTCTCTCTCTTAGACCCTCTCTATATGGCCGTTTATCTCACATCTCTCTCTCTCTCTCCCACTCTCTTTATCTCTCTCTTTGTCTCTCACTCTCTATCTCTCTCCTTTTTTATCATCTCCTTCCTTCTTGGAATCAATATCTAACAATGGTCGAAAAGCTCATACCAAATTTCACAGCTTTTGTGGCCTCTCATGAAACCCCACACAGATGGAAAATCATCTATATATTTATGTTCATATTCCTATTCAAAAGATGTCGTTGTGCATGTTGGTGAAGCCAAAATCCTCCTATCTCCATGACATGGGTTCAATACCCGTTGGCTACCGATTGGGAAATTGCTTTTGCATTCAAATATAATAATGCTATTGATTTCAATGGAGATAACCTTTGATATGCATGATCATATATTTAGCGATGCCGAAGGTTTTGTTTTTTAGTATTGCTTTTCAATAGAGCAATCAAAGCTATAAAAGAGAAGCCATACTCACTTCTCAATCATCACACAAGCCATCTACTCAAGGAATTGAAGCTCTAACAAGAGTGGAAATTAGAGGTGATCAATCTTTTGAAGCTAGGAGGAGATTTTGGAGGCCATCTTGGAGGAGGAGTTCTTGTACTCCTCGAGGAGTTGAGGTCTACACCTTGGTGATTACTTGGAGCAGATTCTGCTAGCTTACCATCAACATTTATTGTTGATGCACTATGAGTAGCAAGTGTTTTTTCTGTTCTTACTTTCTAGGTCACTTATTTTTTATTTAGGTTGATCAAAATTTGGGTTTTCTATACAACAACTCTAACCTATTCCAATTTTGCATATTCTCACACACACACTCTTCATACCTCTTAGGCACACAATCTCTTGTATCTCATTCCTATTTTTGCCTATATATAGATATTGTAAGGTTGTATCATATTCACACATTGTAGTTTGACATTCAAATATAGATAGAGTAGGTGAGCCTCATAGCTTATCGTTACACTTCAAACTCATTTATTCTCTCTCTATCTCTCCCACATCTATTTTTGTGTCTTAAAGTGTGTATATTAAGGTTCATCTGTTGAAAGATCTTGTAAACTTGTGATTGTATTCTTATCCTCGCACACTAACACTTCCAACATATGGTATTCAGACATTAGAATACCAACATTTGGTATCAAAGCCTAGTTGACATACACCCATAACAATATGAGTGACTATAGAATTGAGAATGAAGACAAGCTTGAGGGAATGTCTAATTATCCAATGTGGAGTTTGATGATGAAGAATGTGTTAGTAATAAGGGACTTATTAAATATTATTGATGGCACTTATCCAAGCCCAAGACAGGTCGAAGAAGATGCTGCTTCATCTTCTAGAAGACTTGCTATTCCTAACTGTGCTCAATACAAGGTTAGTAAAGGAGAAGAAACTCTTTCATTAGGAGTTCATACTACTACAAAACTACTTCCTCCAGAAGACCAATCCAAATTGGATTCAAGGATGTAGTAGCACTTTCATATATTTTTATGGGAGTCAAGAGGTATATTATACCCCAGAACAGGTCTTGCAAAACCTCTCGATAGAATTGGTTGGAGTTAGAGAATGTCTATAAAAGCAGAAACCCATGTAGGAAAGCTCATCTAAGAAGACAGCTAGCCAAAACAAGAACGAAAGTTGGTGAATTGGGTGAGACACATATTTTGAAGCTTAAAGGTTTAGGAGATCAAGTACTCAATTTTGGAGTCAACATTTTAGATGAAGAGATGGTAAATACACTTCCAAACTCACTTCCATCTACATACAATGCTTTTTTTGCTTCTTTATCCCTCTCTACAAGAGATAGAGAAATTTCATTTGAAGAACTACAGTTCCTATTACTTCAAGATGAAAATCAACAAAAGGGTATGGAAGAGAATGATGAATCCATGTTATCCTCATCAAAGGGAAAGAAGAAGAAGGAGACAAAGAAGGAGCAGAGGAGTGAGCAATCGAAGAAGGAATGTAAGTCTTCTAATCCAAAGTCTTTTAATCCCCTTCCTAAAGCTTGCTCTACACCCAAAGAAAATGCTTTGACTATATCTAATTCAAAGAAAGGAGTATGCCATTACTATAAGAAACCAGGTCATTACGTAGTAGAATGTAGAGCCCTCTCCCACGATGAGGAGTATTGTCAACTTCAAGGTGAAAATACAAGTGGCATGTTTGTGTTATCCAAAACTAGTCAAGCTAAGTTTGGTGGATCTACTACACCTAAGGAGACCATGAAGTTATGGCATGTTAGATTTGGCCATATCAATTGCATAGTTGTCAAACATATTGAAGATCAAGGTATGGTGGAGAGTTTGCCTTTTTTTGCTTATTGAGATGATGCATAGTATGATTTCATCCAAAAGGCGTTCTCCCAAATTTTGGTTTGATGTAGTACATACAACTATTCACATTTTGGATAGGTCTTCCACAAAAGCTTTAACTTTACTTACCTCTTATGAAGCTTACTATGGGAAGAATCCCAATGTGAGTTAGTTCAAAGTTTTTGGTTCCCCAGCTTATGTTGACATTGAAAAGAAGGATTGTGGTAAACTTGATGCAAAAGCAATTAAACGGTCTTTATTGGTTATGCAATTGAAAGGAAAGGATATAGATTCTATGTTCTAGATACAAGTGATATTCTACTCTCACACAATGCATATATTGCAAAAAGTCAGACTTATGATAAGAAGGAAGAAATTCCAGATTTCATAAAGGCAGATGAACATGCATTTTTCTGAAGGAATTTGGATGCTTACATTCAACCATACAAGGGGGGTGATGAAACTTCTCAAACCCTAAGAGATACAGGTGAAGATATAATTTCATTACCTATGCTAAGACCTAGCCCATCATGCGTACCTCTTGAAGTTCCGCCTTATGAAGTTGTAGAAGGTTCTAGAGTTCCAAAAGAAAGCGATATTGAAGAAACAGAAAGAATACCACCACTTTTTAGGAGTACAACAAAGTGGTTATATCAAACTTGAAAGGACAGTGGTATAAAGGAATACACACAAAGAACCAGAAGTCAAACGAGAAGACAACAAGGAGACGAGGTAATCTATGTAGAATATTTTTAGATTCATAATGTTGTAGCCCTTACTTCACTCGAGAATGAACCAACTAGTGTTCAAGATGCACTAAGTGGTCCTCTATGAAAGAAATCTATGCAAGAAGAGATTGCTTCTATCCATTAGAATCAAACTTGGAAGCTTTGTGAGTTACTAAAAGATAAGAAAGCTATTGCTATTAAATGGATCTTCAAAATCAAAAGAAAAGGAGGTGGTACTATAGACATGTATAAAGCAAGATTATTTGTCAAAGGTTATGCATAAAGGAAAGGTATTGACTATGATGAGACTTTTGCACTTATGTCTAAAATCATCATGGTCAAGACAATACTTTCTTTAGCTTCATTCTTTAGTTGGAAAGTATACCAACTAGATATCAAAATTGCATTTCTTAATGGTGATCTACATGAAGATGTTTATGTTTGACAAACAGAAGGCTTTGAAGAAATAGCTAAAGAGCATTTAGTGTGCAAGCTTATGAAAGCTTTGTATGGACTAAAGCAAGCACTAAGAGCTTGATATGATAAGATACATGTTTATATTATTTTGAATACTCAGATGCAGCTCCCACTCTTTATGTTAAAGCTGAAAAGGATGTTTTGATTATTATTATCATTTTTCTTGATGATATGATTATCACAAGTCCCAGGATTGAGTTCAAATATAAAGATGAGTGTATCTACATGACACAACAGAAATACATTGAGAAATTATTAGAAATGTTTGAGATGATAGATTTCAAGCGTATGTAGACACCTATGGATGTCAATATGTTATTACAGCTTGAAGAAGCTTCAAAACCATTTGATGCTACATTATATAGTGAAGTAGATGATTGCTTGATATATCTATGTAATACATGACGAGACATTCAGTTTGCAATTTCTCCAGTATCCATGTTCATACACATTCAGCTCAAGATTCAATGGAAATCAATTGAGATATATTTGTAGACATCAAAAGTTTTGCAACTTACTGAACCTTGTACCATTATGACGTGGAAGGGGGGATTGCTGGAATCAATGTCCAACAATGGTCCAAAAGCTCATACCATATTTCACACCTTTTGTGGTCTCTCATCAAACCCCACACAGATGCTAAATCATCTACATAATTATGTGCATATTCTTATTCAAAAGAAGCCATCGAGCATTTTGGCTAAGCAAAAATCCTCCTATGCCCATGACGTGGGCTCAATACGCGTCGATTTGAAGATCACAAAATCGCTTTTGTGTTTAAATATAATCATGCTATTGATTTCAACAGAGATATCTTTTGAAATATGCGATCGTATATTTAGCGATGCAGCAGCTTTTGCTTTCTAGTATTGCTTTTTAGTAGAGCAATGAAAGGTATAAAAGAGAAGCCATACACTTCATAGTCATCATACACTTAAAATCTTGTCTATTCTCTCTCTACCTCTCACTCATCTATTTTTGAGTCTAGGTGTGTATGTCAAGGTTCATCTATTGGAAGATCCTGTAAACCTGTGATTGTATTGTTATTGTGGCCCACTACCACTTCCACCATATGGTATTCAAACATTAGAATACCAACAATTGGTATCAAAACGTAGTTGACATACACCCTTAATACGATGAGTGACTATAGACTTGAGAATGAAGACAATGTGGAGTTTTATGATGAAGAATTTGTTAGTAACAAAGGACTTGTGGAATATTTTCGATGGCACTTATCCAAGGCCAAGACAAGTCGGGGAAAATTTTGCTTCATCTTCCAGAAGACCTGGTGTTCGTATTTCTACTCAACAAAAGATTAGTGAATAAGCAGAAACTCTTTCATCATCACTCCACACTACCACCAGACTACTTCCTACAGACGAGCAATCCAAATAGGATTCAAGGGATGCACTAGCACTTTCATACATCTCTATGGGAGTCAATAGGCATATTATACTCCAGATGAGGTCTTGCAGAACCTCTGGACAGGCTTGGTTGGAGTTAGAGAATCTCTATCAAAGTAGAAACCCTACTATGAAAGCTCATCTAAGAAGTCAACTAGCCAACACAAGGATGAAAGTTAGTGAATCAGTTTTGACACATGTCTTGAAGCTTAAAGATTTACGAGATCAGTAACTCAATGTTGGATTCAACATTTTAGATGAAGAGATGGTAAGTACACTTCTAAACTCACTTTCATCTACATACCATGATTTTGTTACTTCTTTATCCCTCTCTACAAGAGATAGAGAAATTTCATTTGAAGAGCTGCAGTTGCTATTACTTCAAGATGAGGATCAACAAAAGGGTATGGAAGAGAATGATGAAGCCATGTCATCATCATCAAAGGGAAAGAAGAAGAAGGAGACAAAGAAGGAGCAGAAGAGTGAGCAATCCAAGAAGGAAAGTAAGTCTTCTAATCCAAAGTCTTCCAGTCCTTTTCCTAAAGCTTCCTCTACACCCAAAGAAAATTCTTTGACTACATCTGATTCAAAGAAAGGAGTATGCCAGTGTTGTAAGAAACTAGGTCATTCCATAGTAGAATGTAGAGCAAAGACTTTCAATGAGAAGAAGAAAGCATTAGGTAATACTGTTGAAGATAATCCAAAACCTAAATCTTCAAAGGTAGATTTAGATGCATGTGTTACTACTAAAGAAATAGCTTTTGATCATGCAACATTCCATGGAATCTCAGATAATCCTTGGATTTTGGATTTCGGAGCTACTAAGCATATGATAGGTTGTAGAAAGGTATTTTCTTCCCTTTCTAACTCTTTGGGTAGAAGAGTAACCATTGAAGATGGTCATGATTTAGATGTTGTGGGTGTTGGAGAAGTGAACCTAAAGTGGAGAGCAAGTGCAAATTTCACAATTTCTAGTGTTCTTTATGTTTTAGACATGAAGAAGAATTTGCTCTCTATCTCGACTTTCTTATCAGATGGTTATATAGTAGTTTTTTAGAACGATTCATGTCAGATCCTCTCACCTGATGAGGAGCATTGTCTACTTCAAGGTGAAAATAGAAGTGGCATGTTTGTGTTATCCAAAATTATTCATGCTAATGTTGCTAGATCTACTAGACCTAAGGAGAACATGAAGTTATGGCATGCTAGATTTGGCCATATCAGTTACACAACTCTCAAGTGTTGGTGCAAGACAAGTAGCAATTTGATGATTTGCACAAAGATTTGAAGTCAAAGAATGAAGAAAAGATCAACATATGAGGCTTGAAGATAAGTGAATGGTCAGAAGATGAAGACATGTATATACATGTACATTAAGCTTAAAATTAGTTCACCTATACCTTTGTAATGGTGACAAGTTTCTACATATATGCTTATATATACAAGCATAGAGTCGGGACATAAGAGAGGGATGATGAGTGACAAGTTTTAGAAGTCATTAGAGACGTTAGAAAATGATAAAAACACGATGTATCACTCAGATGTAATATTTTCCTAAATAGAAGAAAGTTTCACCTCGATCTTTTGCTAAGTGCTCCTTCTATGTTTATCGTCTTGATGAATGCTTTTGTACAAGTGTAATTATTTAGTAGAGTGACCTTTGTAAAAGCTTTGAGAGTTTCATTGTAATCATGTTGAGAGAAATTTAAGTAGAAACATCTATATTTGTAAAGTGAAGAAGTGAAGACAAAAAACGGCCCAATCTCGGTGGTCAATGTTTTCATGAGATCTCCCTCCAGAGTGTAAATTTTTGAGCAAGTAAGCACTCATTCCTTAAGTTGAAAGGATACTTATTTAGATGATGCATAGTATGATTTCATCCAAAAGGCGTTCTCCCAAGTTTTGGTTTGATGTAGTACATACAACTATTCACATTTTGGATAGGTCCTCCACAAAAGCTTTAACTTTACTTACCTCTTATGAAGCCTACTATGGGAAGAATCCCAATGTGAGTTAGTTCAAAGTTTTTGGTTGCCCAGCTTATGTTGACATTGAAAAGAAGGATTGTGGTAAACTTGATGAGAAAGCAATTAAAGCGGTCTTTATTGGTTATGCAATTCAAAGGAAATGATATAGATTCTATGTTCTAGATACAAGTGATATCCTACTCTCACACAATGCATATATTGCAAAAAGTCAGACTTATGATAAGAAGGGAGAAATTCCAGATTTCATAAAGGCAGATGAACATGCATTTTTCTGAAGGAATTTGGATGCTTACATTCAACCATACAAGGGGGGTGATGAAACTTCTCAAACCCTAAGAGATACAGGTGAAGATATAATTTCATTACCTATGCTAGGACCTAGCCCATCATGCGTACCTCTTGAAGTTCCGCCTTATGAAGTTGTAGAAGGTTCTAGAGTTCCAAAAGAAAGCGATACTGAAGAAACAGAAAGAATACCACCACTCTTTAGGAGTACAACAAAGTGGTTATATCAAACTTGAAAGGACAGTGGTATAAAGGAATACACACAAAGAACCAGAAGTCAAACGAGAAGACAACAAGGAGACGAGGTAATCTATGTAGAATATTTTTAGATTCATAATGTTGTAGCCCTTACTTCACTTGAGAATGAACCAACTAGTGTTCAAGATGCACTAAGTGGTCCTCTATGAAAGAAATCTATGCAAAAGAGATTGCTTCTATCCATTAGAATCAAACTTGGAAGCTTTGTGAGTTACTAAAAGATAAGAAAGCTATTGCTATTAAATAGATCTTCAAAATCAAAAGAAAAGGAGGTGGTACTATAGACATGTATAAAGCAAGATTATTTGTCAAAGGTTATGCATAAAGGAAAGGTATTGACTATGATGAGACTTTTGCACTTATGTCTAGAATCATCATGGTCAAGACAATACTTTCTTTAGCTTCATTCTTTAGTTGGAAAGTATACCAACTAGATATCAAAATTGCATTTCTTAATGGTGATCTACATGAAGATGTTTATGTTTGACAGACAGACGGCTTTGAAGAAATACATAAAGAGCATTTAGTGTGCAAGCTTATGAAAGCTTTGTATGGACTAAAGCAAGCACTAAGAGCTTGATATGATAAGATACATGTTTATATTATTTTGAATACTCAGATGCAGCTCTTACTCTTTATGTTAAAGCTGAAAAGGATGTTTCGATTATTATTATCATTTTTCTTGATAATATGATTATCACAAGTCCCAGGATTGAGTTCAAATATAAAGATGAGTGTATCTACATGACACAACAGAAATACATTGAGAAATTATTAGAAATGTTTGAGATAATAGATTTCAAGCGTATGTAGACACCTATGGATGTCAATATGTTATTACAGCTTGAAGAAGCTTCAAAACCATTTGATGCTACATTATATAGTGAAGTAGATGATTGCTTGATATATCTATGTAATACATGACGAGACATTCAGTTTGCAGTTTCTCCAGTATCCATGTTCATACACATTCAGCTCAAGATTCAATGGAAATCAATTGAGATATATTTATAGACATCAGAAGTTTTGCAACTTACTGAACCTTGTACCATTATGACGTTGAAGGGGGGATTGCTGGAATCAATGTCCAACAATGGTCCAAAAGCTCATACCATATTTCACACCTTTTGTGGTCTCTCATAAAACCCCACACAGATGCTAAATCATCTACATAATTATGTGCATATTCTTATTCAAAAGAAGCCATCGAGCATTTTGGCTAAGCAAAAATCCTCCTATGCCCATGACGTGGGCTCAATACGCGTCGATTGAAGATCACAAAATCGCTTTTGTGTTTAAATATAATCATGCTATTGATTTCAATAGAGATATCTTTTGAAATATGCGATCGTATATTTAGCGATGCAGCAGCTTTTGCTTTCTAGTATTGCTTTTTAGTAGAGCAATGAAAGGTATAAAAGAGAAGCCATACACTTCATAGTCATCATACACTTAAAATCTTGTCTATTCTCTCTCTACCTCTCACTCATCTATTTTTGAGTCTAGGTGTGTATGTCAAGGTTCATCTATTGGAAGATCCTGTAAACCTGTGATTGTATTGTTATTGTGGCCCACTTCCACTTCCACCATATGGTATTCAAACATTAGAATACCAACAATTGGTATCAAAACGTAGTTGACATACACCCTTAATACGATGAGTGACTATAGACTTGAGAATGAAGACAATGTGGAGTTTTATGATGAAGAATTTGTTAGTAACAAAGGACTTGTGGAATATTTTCGATGGCACTTATCCAAGGCCAAGACAAGTCGGGGAAAATTTTGCTTCATCTTCTAGAAGACCTGGTGTTCGTATTTCTACTCAACAAAAGATTAGTGAATAAGAAGAAACTCTTTCATCATCACTCCACACTACCACCAGACTACTTCCTACAGACGAGCAATCCAGATAGGATTCAAGGGATGCACTAGCACTTTCATACATCTCTATGGGAGTCATTAAAGGACTATTCAGGAAAAATGGGAATTACACAAGATTTTGAGACAATTCTTTGTCTCCCAATGTTTTATGTTTCGAATCATTCACACACTACAACATGTTATTACCTCTTGATTAGATTATATTAAACTGAGACTATAATATTAAGGATAATTGTATTATAAATGGGGTATGAGGGTTGGCCTCAAACTTAAGAAGTTGACAGAGTAAGTAATATAAATGGGACTTGAATAATTCCCAAATTTCTTGAGTAGGCCTTAATAGGCATATTATACTCCAGATGAGGTCTTGCAGAACCTCTGGACAAGCTTGGTTGGAGTTAGAGAATCTCTATCAAAGTAGAAACCCTACTATGAAAGCTCATCTAAGAAGTCAACTAGCCAACACAAGGATGAAAGTTAGTGAATCAGTTTTGACACATATCTTGAAGCTTAAAGATTTACGAGACCAGTAACTCAATGTTGGATTCAACATTTTAGATGAAGAGATGGTAAGTACACTTCTAAACTCACTTTCATCTACATACCATGATTTTGTTACTTCTTTATCCCTCTCTACAAGAGATAGAGAAATTTCATTTGAAGAGCTGTAGTTGCTATTACTTCAAGATGAGGATCAACAAAAGGGTATGGAAGAGAATGATGAAGCCATGTCATCATCATCAAAGGGAAAGAAGAAGAAGGAGACAAAGAAGGGAAAGAGTGAGCAATCCAAGAAGGAAAGTAAGTCTTCTAATCCAACGTCTTCCAGTCCTTTTCCTAAAGCTTCCTCTACACCCAAAGAAAATTCTTTGACTACATCTGATTCAAAGAAAGGAGTATGCCAGTATTGTAAGAAACTAGGTCATTCCATAGTAGAATGTAGAGCAAAGACTTTCAATGAGAAGAAGAAAGCATTAGGTTATACTGTTGAAGATAATCCAAAACCTAAATCTTCAAAGGTAGATTTAGATGCATGTGTTACTACTAAAGAAATAGCTTTTGATCATGCAACATTCCATGGAATCTCAGATAGTCCTTGGATTTTGGATTTCGGAGCTACTAAGCATATGATAGGTTGTAGAAAGGTATTTTCTTATCTTTCTAACTCTTCGGGTAGAAGAGTAACCATTGAAGATGGTCATGATTTAGATGTTGTGGGTGTAGGAGAAGTGAACCTAAAGTGGAGAGCAAGTGCAAATTTCACAATTTCTAGTGTTCTTTATGTTTTAGACATGAAGAAGAATTTGCTCTCTATCTCGACTTTCTTGTTAGATGGTTATATAGTAGTTTTTTAGAACGATTCATGTCAGATCCTCTCACCTGATGAGGAGCATTGTCTACTTCAAGGTGAGAATAGAAGTGGCATGTTTGTGTTATCCAAAATTAGTCATGCTAATATTGCTAGATCTACTAGACCTAAGGAGAACATGAAGTTATGGCATGCTAGATTTGGCCATATCAGTTACACAACTCTCAAGTGTTGGTGCAAGACAAGTAGCAATTTGATGATTTGCACAAAGATTTGAAGTCAAAGAATAAAGAAAAGATCAACATATGAGGCTTGAAGATAAGTGAATGGTCAGAAGATGAAGACATGTATATACATGTACATTAAGCTTAAAATTAGTTCACCTATACCTTTGTAATGGTGACAAGTTTCTACATATATGCTTATATATACAAGCATAGAGTCGGGACATAAGAGAGGGATGATGAGTGACAAGTTTTAGAAGTCATTAGAGACTTTAGAAAATGATAAAAACACGATGTATCACTCAGATGTAATATTTTCCTGAATAGAAGAAAGTTTCACCTCGATCTTTTGCTAAGTGCTCCTTCTATGTTTATCGTCTTGATGAATGCTTTTGTACAAGTGTAATTATTTAGTAGAGTGACCTTTGTAAAAGCTTTGAGAGTTTCATTGTAATCATGTTGAGAGAATTTTAAGTAGAAACATCCATATTTGTAAAGTGAAGAAGTGAAGACAAAAAACGGCCCAATCTCGGTGGTCAATGTTTTCATGAGATCTCCCTCCAGAGTATAAATTTTTGAGCAAGTAAGCACTCATTCTTTAAGTTGAAAGGATACTTATTGAGATGATGCATAGTATGATTACATCCAAAAGGCGTTCTCCCAAGTTTTGGTTTGATGTAGTACATACAACTATTCACATTTTTGATAGGTCTTCCACAAAAGCTTTAACTTTGCTTACCTCTTATGAAGCTTACTATGGGAAGAATCCCAATGTGAGTTAGTTCAAAGCTTTTGGTTCCCCAGCTTATGTTGACATTGAAAAGACGGATTGTGGTAAACTTGATGCAAAAGCAATTAAAGCGGTCTTTATTGGTTATGCAATTGAAAGGAAAGGATATAGATTCTATGTTCTAGATACAAGTGATATCCTACTCTCACACAATGCATGTATTGTAAAAAGTCACACTTATGATAAGAAGGAAGAAATTCCAGATTTCATAAAGGCAGATGAACATGCATTTTTCTGAAGGAATTTGGATGCTTACATTCAACCATACAAGGGGGGTGATGAAACTTCTCAAACCCTAAGAGATACAGGTGAAGATATAATTTCATTACCTATGCTAGGACCTAGCCCATCATGCGTACCTCTTGAAGTTCCGCCTTATGAAGTTGTAGAAGGTTCTAGAGTTCCAAAAGAAAGCGATACTGAAGAAACAGAAAGAATACCACCACTTTTTAGGAGTACAACAAAGTGGTTATATCAAACTTGAAAGGACAGTGGTATAAAGGAATACACACAAAGAACCAGAAGTCAAACGAGAAGACAACAAGGAGACGAGGTAATCTATGTAGAATATTTTTAGATTCATAGTGTTGTAGCCCTTACTTCACTTGAGAATGAACCAACTAGTGTTCAAGATGCACTAAGTGGTCCTCTATGAAAGAAATCTATGCAAGAAGAGATTGCTTCTATCCATTAGAATCAAACTTGGAAGCTTTGTGAGTTACTAAAAGATAAGAAAGCTATTGCTATTAAATGGATCTTCAAAATCAAAAGAAAAGGAGGTGGTACTATAGACATGTATAAAGCAAGATTATTTGTCAAAGGTTATGCATAAAGGAAAGGTATTGACTATGATGAGACTTTTGCACTTATGTCTAGAATCATCATGGTCAAGACAATACTTTCTTTAGCTTCATTCTTTAGTTGGAAAGTATACCAACTAGATATCAAAATTGCATTTCTTAATGGTGATCTACATGAAGATGTTTATGTTTGACAGACAGACGGCTTTGAAGAAATACATAAAGAGCGTTTAGTGTGCAAGCTTATGAAAGCTTTGTATGGACTAAAGCAAGCACTAAGAGCTTGATATGATAAGATACATGTTTATATTATTTTGAATACTCAGATGCAGCTCCCACTCTTTATGTTAAAGCTGAAAAGGATGTTTCAATTATTATTATCATCTTTCTTGATGATATGATTATCACAAGTCCCAGGATTGAGTTCAAATATAAAGATGAGTGTATCTTCATGACACAATAGAAATACATTGAGAAATTATTAGAAATGTTTGAGATGATAGATTTCAAGCGTATGTAGACACCTATGGATGTCAATATGTTATTACAGCTTGAAGAAGCTTCAAAACCATTTGATGCTACATTATATAGTGAAGTAGATGATTGCTTGATATATCTATGTAATACATGACGAGACATTCAGTTTGCAGTTTCTCCAGTATCCATGTTCATACACATTCAGCTCAAGATTCAATGGAAATCAATTGAGATATATTTGTAGACATCAGAAGTTTTGCAACTTATTGAACCTTGTACCATTATGACGTTGAAGGGGGGATTGCTGGAATCAATGTCCAACAATGGTCCAAAAGCTCATACCATATTTCACACCTTTTGTGGTCTCTCATCAAACCCCACACAGATGCTAAATCATCTACATAATTATGTGCATATTCTTATTCAAAAGAAGCCATCCAGCATTTTGGCTAAGCAAAAATCCTCCTATGCCCATGACGTGGGCTCAATACGCGTCGATTGAAGATCACAAAATCGCTTTTGTGTTTAAATATAATCATGCTATTGATTTCAATAGAGATATCTTTTGAAATATGCGATCGCATATTTAGCGATGCAGCAGCTTTTGCTTTCTAGTATTGCTTTTTAGTAGAGCAATGAAAGGTATAAAAGAGAAGCCATACACTTCATAGTCATCATACACTTAAAATCTTGTCTATTCTCTCTCTACCTCTCACTCATCTATTTTTGAGTCTAGGTGTGTATGTCAAGGTTCATCTATTGGAAGATCCTGTAAACCTGTGATTGTATTTTTATTGTGGCCCACTACCACTTCCACCATATGGTATTCAAACATTAGAATACCAACAATTGGTATCAAAACGTAGTTGACATACACCCTTAATACGATGAGTGACTATAGACTTGAGAATGAAGACAATGTGGAGTTTTATGATGAAGAATTTGTTAGTAACAAAGGACTTGTGGAATATTTTCGATGGCACTTATACAAGGCCAAGACAAGTCGGGGAAAATTTTGCTTCATCTTCTAGAAGACCTGGTGTTCGTATTTCTACTCAACAAAAGATTAGTGAATAAGAAGAAACTCTTTCATCATCACTCCACACTACCACCAGACTACTTCCTACAGACGAGCAATCCAGATAGGATTCAAGGGATGCACTAGCACTTTCATACATCTCTATGGGAGTCAATAAAGGTCTATTGAGGAAAAATGGGAATTACACAAGATTTTGAGACAATTCTTTGTCTCCCAATGTTTTATGTTTCGAATCATTCACACACTACAACATGTTATTACCTCTTGATTAGATTATATTAAACTGAGACTATAATAGTAAGGATAATTGTATTATAAATGGGGTATGAGGGTTGGCCTCAAACTTAAGAAGTTGACAGAGTAAGTAATATAAATGGGACTTGAATAATTCCCAAATTTCTTGAGTAGGCCTTAATAGGCATATTATACTCCAGATGAGGTCTTGCAGAACCTCTGGACAGGCTTGGTTGGAGTTAGAGAATCTCTATCAAAGTAGAAACCCTACTATGAAAGCTCATCTAAGAAGTCAACTAGACAACACAAGGATGAAAGTTAGTGAATCAGTTTTGACACATATCTTGAAGCTTAAAGATTTACGAGATCAGTAACTCAATGTTGGATTCAACATTTTAGATGAAGAGATGGTAAGTACACTTCTAAACTCACTTTCATCTACATACCATGATTTTGTTACTTCTTTATCCCTCTCTACAAGAGATAGAGAAATTTCATTTGAAGAGCTGCAATTACTATTACTTCAAGATGAGGATCCACAAAAGGGTATGGAAGAGAATGATGAAGCCATGTCATCATCATCAAAGGGAAAGAAGAAGAAGGAGACAAAGAAGGAGCAGAAGAGTGAGCAATCCAAGAAGGAAAGTAAGTCTTCTAATCCAAAGTCTTCTAGTCCTTTTCCTAAAGCTTCCTCTACACCCAAAGAAAATTCTTTGACTACATCTGATTCAAAGAAAGGAGTATGCCAGTATTGTAAGAAACTAGGTCATTCCATAGTAGAATGTAGAGCAAAGACTTTCAATGAGAAGAAAAAAGCATTAGGTAATACTGTTGAAGATAATCCAAAACCTAAATCTTCAAAGGTAGATTTAGATGCATGTGTTACTACTAAAGAAATAGCTTTTGATCATGCAACATTCCATGGAATCTCAGATAATCCTTGGATTTTGGATTTCGGAGCTACTAAGCATATGATAGGTTGTAGAAAGGTATTTTCTTCCCTTTCTAACTCTTCGGGTAGAAGAGTAACCATTGAAGATGGTCATGATTTAGATGTTGTGGGTGTTGGAGAAGTGAGCCTAAAGTGGAGAGCAAGTGCAAATTTCACAATTTCTAGTGTTCTTTATGTTTTAGACATGAAGAAGAATTTGCTCTCTATCTCGACTTTCTTGTCAGATGGTTATACAGTAGTTTTTTAGAACGATTCATGTCAGATCCTCTCACCTGATGAGGAGCATTGTCTACTTCAAGGTGAGAATAGAAGTGGCATGTTTGTGTTATCCAAAATTAGTCATGCTAATGTTGCTAGATCTACTAGACCTAAGGAGAACATGAAGTTATGGCATGCTAGATTTGGCCATATCAGTTACACAACTCTCAAGTGTTGGTGCAAGACAAGTAGCAATTTGATGATTTGCACAAAGATTTGAAGTCAAAGAATGAAGAAAAGATCAACATATGAGGCTTGAAGATAAGTGAATGGTCAGAAGATGAAGACATGTATATACATGTACATTAAGCTTAAAATTAGTTCACCTATACCTTTGTAATGGTGACAAGTTTCTACATATATGCTTATATATACAAGCATAGAGTCGGGACATAAGAGAGGGATGATGAGTGACAAGTTTTAGAAGTCATTAGAGACTTTAGAAAATGATAAAAACACGATGTATCACTCAGATGTAATATTTTCCTAAATAGAAGAAAGTTTCACCTCGATCTTTTGCTAAGTGCTCCTTCTATGTTTATCGTCTTGATGAATGCTTTTGTACAAGTGTAATTATTTAGTAGAGTGACCTTTGTAAAAGCTTTGAGAGTTTCATTGTAATCATGTTGAGAGAAATTTAAGTAGAAACATCTATATTTGTAAAGTGAAGAAGTGAAGACAAAAAACGGCCCAATCTCGGTGGTCAATGTTTTCATGAGATCTCCCTCCAGAGTGTAAAGTTTTGAGCAAGTAAGCACTCATTCTTTAAGTTGAAAGGTAAGATACTTGTGGCTAAAAGCATTTGAATAAAGGGGGTCTAGTTTGGGAGAATCATGCATTAAAAGTTGCACGTGTCAAAGTCGACTATACAGAAGAATAGTTTCAAACATAGGTAGATTGTTTGGATCATATCTCAAGACCTACTGACTTGTTTGAGAAGTTTTGACTTGGAGAAGGTGCATAACCTTTAGCCGATACTTTATATAAATTTGCATCAGAAACATTACACATTTGGTGAGTCAATGAATGAATTACATGGAGTAGACTTTTCTGTGTAATGACATTCTTCACAGTTAGCTAAAGTCTTGATAATTTGGCATTGGTGTTCCAAAATTGGTTAAGGTTTTGAGTTGTTCTTGATATAGAGGTTTACTAACATCAAGGATAACTTGTTCTTTTGGACATTAACACTGTCCATCAGTGGTATTAGAGCACGAGTCATCACAATTGAAGAAAGGAGCACCCCGACTATTGCAATTATACAGAAATCAATCTTTGAAGATAAAAAAGGTGAAAGTTTGAAGTGAAAGCTAGAGAACGAGGTTTGAGGGTATTAAAAAGGTCAAAAGGAATTACATTCAAAGTAAAGGTACATTCATTATTCACAAAGCTTGAAGAATTTATTACACAAGTGAAGAAATGATGGAAGATTCTCTTCAGATAGAGAAAATAGATAGAGAAAACTATCCTCCTTGGTCTATGAGGATGGAAGGTCATATCATGAGCAAAGATCTGATAGGTTACATTACAGGTGAAGAAGAAAAACTAGCATTTAGAGATCCTAGTGTTGCGACTAGGGAAGTGCTCTCAGATTTGAAGACATGAATGAAGAAGAATGCCCAAGCTAGGAGCATTATCTACATGGGAATCAATGAGTACTTGCTACCTCACATTAGAGGACTTGAAAGTGCAAGTGACATATGGAATTCTTTGGAGGAGCATTTACAAAATACTACAAATTTGAGGAAGGCACCTTTAAGGGCAGAATTCACCACATTCAAGAAGAAGGCTTCTCAATCTATTTCTGATTATGTAGCAAGGATGAAGGATATTGCAAATGCATTAGGAGAATTTGATGAAGATATTGAAGAGGATAAATTGTTAAGACAAAGAACGAGAGGTTTTTGAGGAGATGAGAATTGGAAGCCTTTCCTTCTATCCACTGAATTGTCACTAGATTATTTCACTCCTGATTTGAATCAATTGCTAGGAAATATGCTAACCTTTGAGTAGGATGTCAAAGGTGATGTTGATAAAAGTACAAGTCAAGCAATGTATTCACAGGACAAGAAAAAGATTAACAAATGCAAGCAAAAATTGAATGAAGATGAAGGTACAACTAGCCAAGCTAACTTCCTAAGATGAAGAGGTGGTGGCAAAGGAAGAGGAAGAGGTAGAAGCAATAAAGATGGTGTCAAAGCTTCTTGGATTTGTGGTAATACTAATCATTTTAGCTCATCAATCCTGGCATAATAATCATAATGGTGGAGCATATAGTCAGAATTTTAACTCAAGAGGAAGATGTAATAGAAATCAGAGACCATTTTTCAGAGGTAGAGGTTACTTTGGAAGAAATGCACGTAGAGGCTTTCAAAGGCAACCCTACAATAATACCTACTACAATTATGCTTCAGATCAGAAGGAGGATTCAACTTTAATTATGAATGCAACTTGTGAAAGACAAAGTGAAGATCAAAGAGTTTTCTACATTGACTTAGGGTGTAGTAATCACCTGAGTGGAAACATAGCTTTGATGAATGATTTGGAGAATATGGTGGGTAATCATGTAGTTCAAATAAGTGATAATACAAAGCATAATGTGAAGTCCATTGGATGAGTAAAGTCCAAGGATGGAAGCACTCTTTTGAGTAAGATTTTGTATGTTCCTACAATCCCAAAGAATCTGATAAGTGTAGGGCAAATTGTAGAGAAAGGCTATGAAGTAAGGTTCACTAATGATGGATTTTTTCTGGAAGACCCTAGCAATGGCTATAAACAAATTGTTTTAGGAAAGTTAGAAGGGAGCCTATTCACATTGAAGATTCAAGGCAATGTTGGTCATGCCCGATTCACTTATGGAGGACATAAGGTCTCTGAGTTAGATCTTTGGCATAAAAGTCTTGGACATTTCAATGAAAGAGGTATTAAGGATATGACTAACAATGGTTTAGTGCTTGGATTACCTAATGTTGCAAGTCAACACATGACATACGTATGTGAAGCATGTGAATTAGGTAAGGCCCATAAGCAATCATATAATAAGCATGATTTCATGTACTCATAGAAGCTTGAATTGAAACATATAGATGTGTGGGGACCATGAAAGGATTTTAGCATTAATGGTTCAAGATATTATGTGATTTATGTTGATGATGCTACTAGGTGGATCATTATATATGTGATCAAAGATGAATAAGAGGTGTTCAATACATTTAATCATTGTCATGTGTACGTAGAGAGAATCAAAGGGCAAACATTTAAGAGACGAAGGTTAGATGGAGGGGGATAGTATTTCTCTAATGAGTTTAGTGATTAATTGTGGAATGCAGGTATAAAAAGGGAAGTTACTTGCAGGTACTCTCCTCAACAAAATGATGTAGCAGGTAGGAGAAATAGAACCCTTGTTGCGTTTGCAAAGTCAATGATGAAGGAGAAAAATTGCCCCAATTATTTGTGGGTTGAAGCTGTAAATACAACTACATACTTGGTTAATAGGCTACAATGTAAAGCTTTGCAGGGTATGACACCTTATGAGGAATGGTGGGGTAAGCGACCTACCTTAGATCATTGAAAAGTATTTGGATGTTTGGCTTATGCATATGTGCCATCTCAGTTGAGGCATAAATTGGAACCTAAAGCTGAAAAGTATGTGTTCCTTGTGTCAAAGAATGTTACATTTCATGAGCAAGGTACTTGGTTTGCAGGTACAATTAACATTAATACAGGTGATCAAGAAACATTGAACAAGAAGAAAGGTAAATCAAAGGTTCAAATATTTGATGAAGAAGAGAACAATGAAGCATCAATTGAAGTTGAAGAAATGCCAAGTTTTGATCTAGAATGTGATGAACCAGAAACTTCAAGAAGTGGAGAACTCAGAAGATCTTCAAGGCACAAATGGAAAGCTACAAGGTATACCTATGATACTTCATTTTTGACCACTAAAGATTATGCTTATATGGTGAAAACAGAGGAAGACCCTTCTACATATAAAGAGGCAAAATGTAAGGAAAATTGGGAGAAAGCTATGCAAGAAGAGTATGATGCATGATGGAAAATGAGACATGGGCTTTGTTTCCTAAACCAAATAATCAAAAGATCATTGGATGCAAATGGGTCTACAAGACAAAGGGGTATGCAGATGAAAGTGTGTCTAGATATAAAGCTAGACTTGTTGTGAAAGGGTATGCTCAGACATATGGGATAGATTATGTTGAGACTAATAGTCCTATGGCAAAGATGAAAACTATAAGGACTCTCATAGCTATTGTTGCATGTAAAGGTTGGAAGATATGTCAATTGGATGTGAAAAATGCTTTTCTAAATGGTTACATTTCAGATGATGTTTTCATAGAGCAACTAAAAGGTTTCAACGATAAAAGATATCCAGGGTAATATGTAAGATCAAGAGAGCTTTGTATGGATTGAAGCAGGCCTCAAGGGCATGGAACTACAGACTTGTGAATTTCTTGAAAGAGCTTGGTTTCCAAGTGTTTAAGGCAGATAGTAGCTTGCTTGTTAAAGAAAGTGATGATGGGTTCATTTACATGTGCATAAATGTTGATGCCATAATTCTCATAGGTATCGATGAGAAGGGCATACAAGGTCTTAAGAAGCAAATGGAGAAAGAATCAGTGACTTGGGAGACTTTTCATATTTCTTGGGCATGGAGATTTCATATACTAAACATGGAATATATGTTACTCAAGAAAGGTATTTAAAGAACTTGCTAATCAAGTTTAAAATGCAAGATTGCAGGGTAGCACCTATTCCCATGGAATAGAATCACAAATTGCGCAGATATGGAGGAGAAGAGTTCAAGTACATCAAGCTATATCAAAGTCTGGTTGGTAGTTTAATCTATGCTACATTATCTATGCCTAATTTGTCATTTGCAGTTGGAGTGTTGTCTCCATTCATGCATTTTCCTAGGAAAAAACATTGGATTGAAGGACAAAGGGTGCTAACATACATTAAGGGTACACTCAAAGAAGGTTTATATTATGGATTCACATGAGATATAAAGATCAAGATACATAATGATACAGATTGGGTAGGTAATCGTGATGACAAGAGATCAACCTATGGGTATCTATGTTATGTGGGAGATAAGTTAATCTCTTGGTGTTCGAAGAAGCAATATACGTTTGCTTTATCATCCATAGAAGCAGAGTATAAAGGTATCGTTGAAGCTGTAAAGGAGGTTATATGGTTAAAGACTCTCATGAAGAGTTCTGACATCATTCAGAGTACACCCACTATTCATGGAGATAATATGAGCTCATTCTATCTAGATGTTAACCCTGTTTTTCATGCGAGCACTAGACATATTGAGATTCAATATCATTTCTTGAGAGAGAAGGTCATTGATAAAGAGATTGAAGTCATACATACTTCTACAAAAGATCACATTGCAGATATGTTAACCAAAAGCTTGGATGGCCCCAAGCTATAAAGGTTCAAGGACATGGCATGTATAAAGAAGATGGAAAAAATCCCAATTGATGATTGAGGGGGACCTATTTGTGCAAGAAAACCATCAATTGATGACTTGGACAAAGATTTGAAGTCAAAGAATGAAGCAAAGAGCAAGATATGAGGTCAGAAGATGAAGACTTATATATACATGTACATTAAGCTTGAAATTAGTTCACCTATACCTTTCTAATGGTGACACGTTTGTACATATATGCTTATATATACAAGAATAGTGTTGGTACATAAGAGAGGGATGGTGAGTGACAAGTTTTAGAAGTCATTAGAGACTTTAAAAAGTGAGAAGAACCTTATGTATCACTCAGATGTAATATTTTCTTGAATAGAAGAAAGTAGCACCTCCAGCTTTCGCTAAGTGATTGTTCTGTGTTTATCCTCTTGATCAATGCTCTTGTACAAGTCTGATTCTATAGTAGAGTGACTTCTGTACATGTTTTGAGAGTTTAATTGTAATCAGGCTCAGAGAATTTGAAGTAGGAACATCTATATGTGTAAAGTGAAGAAGTGAAGACAAAAATAGGTGCAATCCCGGTGGCCAATGTTTTGATCAGATCTCCCTCCACAATGTAAATTTTTGAGCAATTAATCATTCATTATTTAATTTGAAAGGTAAGATACTTGTGGCTAAAAGCATTTGAATAAAAAGGGTCTAATTTGGGAGAAGCAGGCATTAGATGTTGTAGGTGTCAGAGTCGATTATACAGAAGAACAGTTTGAGACTTAGGTTGATTGTTTGTATCATACCTCAAGATCTACTGAATCTATTGAGAAGTTTTGACTTGGAGAAGGTGCGGAACCTTTAGGCAACACCTTATACAAAGAAAAACTTTACACATTTGGTCAATCAATGAAAGAATTAAGTGCAACAAATTTTTTTGTGTAATGACTTTCTTCATAGTTAGCTAAACGCTTGATAATTTGGCATTGGTCTTCCAAAATTGGTTAAGGTTTTGAGTGGTTTTCGATATAGAGGTTCTCTAACATCAAGGATAGCTTGTTCTTTTGGAGATTAACACTCTCCATCATCAAGCATATGAAAGATCAAGGTATGGTGGAGAGTTTTCCTACTTTTGCTTTACCTGATGATGCAAAGTCATGTGAAGGATGTCTTGAAGGAAAGCTTCACAAACTACCTTTCAAGAAGCATGGAATTATAAAACCCAAAAGGAAGTTGTAGATAATACATTAAGATGTGAGTGGTCCAATGAGAACAGATTCTATTCAAGGTTTCATGTATTTTCTTATGTGCATTGATGTTTCTCAAGATATTCATGGATTTACGGTCTTAAGGTGAAGTCAGAGGGTTTTCCTACTTTAAAGAAGTTACTAGTTATGGTTGAAAATGAAAGTGAGTGAAATAACCACATTTTGAGAAGTGATAGAGAACGAGAGCACATGTCAAAAACCTTTAATTCTTTTCTTGAAGACAAAGGTATCTCTCATCAACTCACTATTTCTTACATTCCAAAACATATTGGTATTGCAGAGAGAAAAAATAGGATACTTGTTGAGATGATGCATAGTATGATGTCATCCAAAATGCTTTCTCCCAAGTTTGGGTTTGATGTAGTACATACAGCTAATCACATTCTGAGTAGGTCTTCCACAAAAGCTTTAAATATTCTTACACCTTATGAAGCTAAGGGAAGAATCCCAATGTGAGTTGCTTCAAAGTTTTTGGCTCCCTAGCTTATGTTCACATTGAGAAGAAGTGGTAAGCTTCATGTAAAATCCACTAATGTGGTCTTTATTGGTTATGCAATTGAAAGCAAAGGATACAGATTCTATGTTCCAAATACAGGTGATATCCTACTCTCACGCAATGCATATATTGCAGAAAGTCAGATTTATGATAAGAAGGAAGAAATTCTAGATCTCATAAAGGCAGATGAACATGCATTTTCTAGAAGGAATTTGGATGCTTACATTCAGCCATACAAGGAGGATGATGAACCTTCTCAAACCCTAAGAGATACAGGTGAAGAGAGAATTTCATTACCTACACCAGTACTTATTCCATCATCAGTACCTCTTGAAGTTCTAGCTTATGAAGCCGTAGAAGGTTCTAGAGTTCTAGAAGAAAGAGATATTGAAGAACCAAAAAGCATACCATGAGTGAGATCAGAAGACAACAAGGAGATCGAGTAAATTATCGAGAATATTTTGAGATTCATAATGTTTTATCCCTTACTTCAGTTGAGAATGAACCAGATACTGTTCAAGATGCACTAAGTAGTCCTGTATGGAAGAAAGCTATGCAAGAAGAGATTGATTCTATCCACAAGAATCAAACTTGGAAGCTTTGTGAGTTACCAAAAGATAAGAAAGCTATTAGTGTTAAGTGGATATTCAAAATCAAAAGGAAAGCTGATGGTATTAAAGAGAAGTATAAAGAAAGGTTATGCACAAAAGAAAGATATTGATTATGATGAGACTTTTACACCTAAATCTAGAATTACACTCCTCACGACAGTACTTTCTTTACCTACATTCTTTAGTTGGAAACTATACCACCTAGATATCAAAACTGCATTTCTTAATGGTGATCTACATGAAGATGTTTATGTTCAATAGCGAGAAGGTTTTGAAGAAATAGGTAAACAGCGTTTAATGTGCAAGCTTATCAAAGCTTTGTATGGACCAAAGCAAGCACCAAGAGCTTGGTATGAGAAGATACATGTTTATCTTCTATCTATTGGTTTTGAGAATTTAGATGCAACTCCCACTATTGATGTTAAAGTTGAAAAGGATGTTTTGATTATTACTATCATTTATGTTGATCATATGATTATCAGAAGTCCCTCAATTGAGTTCAAATATAGAGATGAGTGTATCTACATGACACAATGGAAATACATTGAGAAATTATTGGAAAGTTTTGAGATGATAGAGTCCAAGCCTATGTAGACGCCTATGGATGTCAATATGTTATTACACTCGGAAGCAGATTTAGAAACATTTGATGCTACATTATATAGTCAAGTAGTCTGTTGCTTGTATCATTGTGACATTGAAGGGGGATTGTTGGAATCAATGTCCAACAATGGTCGAAAAGCTCACACCATATTTCACACCTTTTGTGGTCTCTCATCAAATTCCTCACGACCCCAAAATCATCTATATATTTTTGTTCATATTCTTATTTGAAAGAAGCCATCGAGCGTGTTGGCCAAGCCAAAATCCTCCTATGCCCATGATGTGGGTTCAATACTCGTGGCCTATAGATCGCAAAATCACTTTTGTGTTTAAATATAATCATGCTATTGATTTGAAGAGAGATAACTTTTGAGATATGCGATCGTATATTTAGTGATGCTATAGCTTTTGCTCTTTAGTATTGCTTTGCAATGGAGCAATCAAAGATATAAAAAAGAAGCCATACTCAGTTCTCAATCATCACACCAACCATCTACTCAAGGAGTTGAAGCTCTAAAAAGAGTGGAAATCGGAGGTGATCAATCTTCTTCTCATCTCTCTCTCTCTCTCACTCTCTCTCTTTCTCTGCCCCCTCTCTCCAATGCAATGTTTGATTTTTTATGCATGTTCATAGATCCTCAACACAATTTCAACATGCACTTTGTCTCTCGCATCCTTCTCTAACAATCTCTCTCTCTCTCTCTCTGTGCACATAGCAAATAATTATAGTTCAATTATCCCTCTATCTCTCTCTCCCTCCCTCTCTCTCACTCTATTTTTCTTTGATTCTGCACAACAACTTCCTCCCTCTCTTTCTTTCCTTCTCTCTCGCTCTTTCATTCTACATAGTAACAACCTCCACCTCTTTGTTTTATTTCTCTGCATCTATCCATCTATCTACCTATCTATCTATCTATTATCTATGTATATATATATGTATATATATATATATATATATATATATATATCCATCTATCTATTTATCTATCTATCTATGTATCTATCTATCTAACTATCTATCTATCTATCTATCTATGTATCTATCTATCTATCTATCTATCTATCTATCTATCTATCTATCTATCTATCTATCTATCTATCTATCTATCTATCTATCTATCTATCTATCTATCTATCTATCTATCCATCTATCTATCTATCTATCTATCTATCTATCTATCTATCTATCTATCTATCTATCTATCTATCTATCTATCTATCTATCTATCTATCTATCTATTTATTTACCTACCTACCTATCTATCTATCTATCTATCTATCTATCTATCTATCTATCTATCTATCTATCTATCTATCTATCTATCTATCTATCTATCTATCTATCTATCTATCTATCTATCTATCTATCTATCCATCTATCTATCTATCTATCTATCTATCTATCTATCTATCTATCTATCTATCTATCTATCTATCTATCTATCTATCTATCTATCTATCTATCTATCTATCTATCTATCTATCTATCTATCTATCTATCTATCTATCTATCTATCTATCTATCTATCTATCTATCTATCTATATATATATCTATCTATCTATCTATCTATCTATCTATCTATCTATCTATCTATATGTCCATCTATCTATCTATCTATCTATCTATCTATCTATCTATCTATCTATCTATCTATCTATCTATCTATCTATCTATCTATCTATCTATCTATCTATCTATCTATCTATCTATCTATCTATCTATCTATCTATCTATCTATCTATCTATCTACCTATCTATCTATCTATCTATCTATCTATCTATCTATCCATCTATCTATCCATCTATCTATCTATCTATCTATCTATCTATCTATCTATCTATCCTCTATCTCTCTCTCTCTCACCTCATTCCAACTTTGCACCAGTTCTCCTCATCTCTAAGCATGTATATACCTAGATATTTTTACAAATCACTACCACCTATAACCTCTCTTTTCCTCCTTCTATCTCTTTCTCCCACTCACTTTAGTGGTAAGTTCTCTTTCGTGTTATCCGAGTCGTCAGTGTAGTGATTCTCATTCAGGTCACATGATAGCCAGGTCCCTCAAGCCATCTCGGAGGATATGTAATATGTTTCTTATTATATCTTCTTAAAGGTACGAACCACCTAGGTGTATGGTACTTGGGGAAGGCACATTCACATTAGACTTCAACCAGATCCCACGAATGTTTGTTTGCTCACTTGACTCACGATTCGAGGAGCATCTTTGACTTCAACCAGATCTGTTGATAACGAATTGTCAACCTTCTTCAATTAGATTTATGATCTTGTTATCCTCCCACGATCATGTAATGTGGGTGCTTTGTAGAGGAGGTACTGGGGTATCCACGTTTATCAAAGTAGAGATTAAAGATTAACACATCCAGTACGTCGCCTACTCAAGGGGGGTTCTCTTTAGGGAAGTATACCCTTTAACATTTCTGTGAGCATGCAGATAACATGGATTGCACAGAGTGGTAAATACTTCAAAAAATATGGACAACCAATGACCAAGGAAGACCATACACTTCTTGACTCGATTCAGAGGATTACACGATTTGCCAAAGAAATGCTCAAAAACTAATGGTCAGAGCTTCTTGGCACTCCAGATAAACACAGATCAATACAAATGGTAAAGAATTGCTCAAGAAAATAGAGCTTAACACCAATACTGTCTCACATAAAAGAAAGAAAATCTTGGGCCTCTCTTACACTATAGTGCTCATAGCCCTCCACTGAGAAGCCTACCCTCTGTATCCACACTACAGAGTAGCTCCTACCATAGCCTTGAAACCACCAAGAGTAAGAGAGAACTTCTACACATATACACGCGTCAATGTAGCTCCAAAAATGTACCAAAAAGTGTACCAAAAGTGTACCCCAAACAGCACAAATCCCTTGTTTTTATAGGCCCCAATAGGCCAAGAGGCCTTGCCGAATCTTCACGTCCATTGATCACGCGCCCGGTGGAATGCCCAAAATTGGAGGAGTAGGTCAAATATTCCGTTGATTTGAATTAGATCCCCAAAAATAGGTAGTCTCCGTGAATGGTTGGTGGCAAAAAGCTTTTCCCTACTTCCACTTTCACTTTTAACAATTTACTTTTACCTTTTCACCTGTCATCTTAGATTCTCATTTTGTGGTTTTGTTATTTCCTCGCTGACTTAAATTCCGGGCAATTCAAATAAAGTGCCTTGTCCACTTTGGAAGTGCAAGAGGAGACCTTCATGGGATGTTTTGCCATAGTATGAATTGATATGAAAAAGTTGCATGCATTCCCCCCGTTTGTTCCACCCACCATAACACCTTCTACCCCATGCTCTATCTGATGATGTACCAGTTGTCAGATGCCTCGGAATCAAAGTGCTCACCAGGCAGAGAAGGACTGTTGATTGCAGTAATCAACTTCTGTTTCTTTATGGCCTCCAGTTTCTGTACGTCCTCCATTAGTGAGATGTTCCCGAGCTCGAAGTTTATCATTGGAAGTGGAGGAGATTGCAATACCGATTGCAATACCGCATATGACCAAAGCATGAATTTGTGTGTGAGGGTATGTGCATGTGTTATTACGGGTGTGAGGGTGAGGGTGTGTGTGGGGGAGTGTATATATGTATGTGTGTGTTTGTGAGCGCATGTATGTGTTTGTGTATATGCGAGTGCGTGTGTGTGTGTGTAGGGATGTGTGTATGTGTGGGATTGGGTGTGTGTGTGTGGAAGTGTGTGTGTGTGTACATATGTATGAGGATGTGCATGTGCGTATGTGAAGGGTGTGTGTGAGTGTGTATGTGTGTGATTTTGTGTGTGTTGGTGTATGATGGATGCGTGTGTATGCATGAGGGTGTGTCTGCATGTGTGCACGTATGTGAGAGAGAGTAAAGAGCGAGGGGGGAGTGCATAGGAGTGAGCGGGGGCGGGGGTGGCGGGTCACTGCGGGCGGGGGTGCGGGAGGGGAACTATGCGGGGTTGGTTGAGAGAGAGAGAGAGAGAGAGGGGGAGAGAGGGAGTACGTGAGGGGGAGTTGGAGGGGGAACTAGTGGGAGAGGGAGTGGTGTTAGGCTGCGGGGGTGAGGTGAGGGGGCGGGGTGGTTTGAGGGGGAGGAGATGGGAGTGGTGTGAGGGGGAGGGGCGGAGTTAGGCTGCGGGGGTGAGGTGAGGGGGTGGGGGTGAGAGAGAGAGAGAGAGAGAGAGAGAGAGAGAGAGAGAGAGAGAGAGAGAGAGAGAGAGAGAGAGAGAGAGAGGGAGAGAGAGGGAGGGAGGGTACGCGGGGCGAGAGAGGAGAGAGAGAGAGAGAGAGAGAGAGAGAGAGAGAGAGAGAGAGAGAGAGAGAGAGAGAGAGAGAGAGAGAGAGAGAGAGAGAGAGAGAGAGAGGGAGAGAGAGAGAGAGAGAGAGAGAGAGAGAGAGGGAGAGAGGGAGTACGTGAGGGGGAGTTGGAGGGGAAACTAGTGGGAGAGGGAGTGGTGTTAGGCTGCGGGGGTGAGGTGAGGGGGCGGGGTGGTGTGAGGGGGAGGAGGCGGGAGTGGTGCGAGGGGGAGGGGGTGGAGTTAGGCTGCGGGGGTGAGGTGAGGGGGTGGGGGTGAGAGAGAGAGAGAGAGAGAGAGAGAGAGAGAGAGAGAGAGGGAGAGAGAGGGAGGGAGGGTACGCGGGGCGGAAGAGGAGGGTTAGAGGGGGGCTTTGCGGGGAGGGAGAGGGGGGTTTAGAGGGGGGCTTTGCGGGGAGGCAGAGGGGGGTTTGCGGGGTAGAGGGGAGGTGAGAGAAAAGAGGGGGGCAGAGAGATAGGAAGAGAGAGATTAAACAAATCAACGAAGGTGGCAATGAAAGTGAAAGCAACAACAAGTGAAAGCAACAACTGCTCGGAACACCCTTATGTCCATGAAATGGGATGGAACATTCCCTGAAGCTGCAGCCCAATGCAGCCCAAGGCATCTGAGAGCTCTCCTTTTAATCTCTTTCTCTTCTATCTTCTTTGGACTTCATGCTCAGAGTGCTAGTGGGTTCTGCCCACTGCTCACATGCCACAAAGAGAGAAAGGGAAAAAGAGAAGAAAGGGAAAAAGAGAAGGGGTACTACAGACTCCCACATCAAGCTTTTGCACCATCTCGGTGCAATATCTTTATTTGCTTATTCCTTCAAAATGAAGCAGAAAATGAAAGAACTATGGTATGTACAGGGAGTGAATTTCATCTACTTGCATCAATTGAAATAACTCTTCACCCTGGAGATGTTGACCAGTGGCATCCCGTTGCCTTGCAGATCTTCCAGATGCACTCCGCCATGTGGAAATACGTTGATAACCTTATATGGTCCTACCCATTTAGGCGCCAATTTAGTCGAAATTGCTGGAACCTGATGCACTAAAACCATAGACCCTTCCTGAACTTCGTTGGATCTCAGATACCTGTCATGCAACCTCTTGCGTTCTTCTTGCTTTACCTGTAGTTTCCTCATTGCTGCTTCCCTATATTCCTCCAATGCCACAAGTCTTCTAATAAGGGGTTCAATTCCAATGGTTCTGGCTCGAATTTCCTTCCTCATAATAAATTCGAAAGGTGCCAATGCCTCTTTACCATAGACTAAGCTGAATGGACTTTCGCCAGTGGTTCCCCTTCTAGTAGTTCGGAAAGCCCACATTGCACCGATTAATGCCTGTGGCCAAGAACTTTGATGATCAAAGGATAATTTGCGTAAGAGCCCAATCAAAATCTTGTTAGAGCTTTCTGCTTGGCCATTTGCCCTGGGATAGTAAGCACATGACTTCTTGTGAAAGATTTTATATCTGTCAAAGATGAATTGGAGCAACTGATTCACCAAGTGAGTGCCCCTGTCACTAGTAACTTCAAGTGGGCAACCGAATCTGGAAAAAATACGTTTAAACAAAAACTTAGCCACTGTCAAAGCCGTACAATCTGTAGTGGCTTTAGCCTCTACCCACTTAGTTGCATAACACGTGGCCATCAGAATATATCTCTTTCTCCCAGATTGACCAGTTGGACTGATCGGACCAATAAAATCAAGACCCCAGCGTTCAAAAGGTAGCCATCCTCTGGAGATGACTAATGGCTGGAAACTCATCTTGGTTGGTTTAGGAGCACATCTCTGACAGATATCGCACTCCTTGGCAAATTTGATTGCATCTTTGTATATCTGAGGCCACCATAATCCTTGGTGGATAATTTTGTGAGCCAAATCCGCTCCCTTCATATGCCCTTCGTTGTGTGCTGCTTCAAGCAAAAAGTTTACTTCTTCTAGAAAAACACACTTTCTCAAGATACTGTCATGACAATATTTATATAAATTTCCATTTATGAGTGAGTAAGATTTGGACTTAAAGAGTAATTTCCGCTTTTCTAGTGTTGTTAGATGTTTGGGAAATTCTCCAATGGAGAGGAACTAAAGAATTTCATTATACCAATCAGTCTGCATTGTAACCAGAAAAAGAGTACTATCCACCAATTCATCATCAATACCTGTTGCTTGTTCACTCAGAGCAGTTCTTGATACCTGATCCGCCATATAGTGCTCTTTCCCTGGCTTAATATGAATATCGAAATCAAATTCTTGAAATAACAATAACCATCGCCAAACCCTTCCAGCTACTCTAGGCTTGTTAATCAAGTACTTCAAAGGCTGATGATCAGTTATGACAATAAAATGCACACCTAAAAGGTAATGCCGAACTTTTTGAAGAGCGAATACGATAGCCAAACCTTCCCTTTCAGTAGTGCTATAGTTCCTTTTTGCTTTGGTAAGCAATCTGCTAGCATAGACGATAGGTTGTTCTACTTTATGTGATGATGGTTGAGCCAAGACTGCTCCAACTGCATGAAGACTGGCATCTGTATGCACATGGAACTCTAATGACCAATTAGGAACAGTTAAAAGTGGAGCAGTACATAGCCTCAATTTTAGTTCGCAAAATGCTTTCTCAGCTTCAGGTGTCCATGAGAAAGGTACATTCTTACTTGTAAGCCTGGACAAAGGCTTAGCTATTTCTGAATACATTCTGATAAATCGTCTATGATATCCTGCATGGCCTAAAAAACTTTGTACCTCCTTTGGAGTTCGGGGAATCGGCATGGAGAGGATAGCAGTGATCTTTGCCGGATCAACAGTTATCCCTTCGACTGATACTATGTGGCCAAGGAGAGTGCCTATAGTGACCAAAAAATGACATTTAGCAGGATTTAACTTCAACCTTGTTTTGAGACACTGCTCAAAGATTTCCTTTAGATTTTCCAAATGATTATTGAAATCTTGAACTATTGCTCTCCTATCTGTTCCTGAAAACACTGAAAAATCATCCATAAAAATGCGCAGAAATGTGGTTTACCATTTCCCTAGTATCAGATACATTGCTCTATTAAAGGATGCTGGTGCATTTTTCAAGCCAAAAGCCATACGGATATAAACATATGTGCCCCATGGAGTAACAAAATCCGTCTTGTCTCTATCTTCAGGATGAATGGCTATCTGATTGTAGCCACTGAACCCATCAAGAAAACTATATAGAGAGTGTCCAGCTACTTCTTCAAGCACCTGCTCTGTGAATGGTTGAGGAAAGCCATCTTGAATAGTTACTTTATTCAAGGCACGAAAATCAACGCATACTCTTATTTTTCCGTTTTTCTTTGGTACAATGACCATGGAAGAAAGCCACCGTGAGTGTTCTACAGGAACAATAATACCTGCCTCTTCCAGTTTTGTTATTTCTAGCTTTACTGCCTCTCCATACTTTGGATTAAGTCGGTAAGGCCTACTTCTTGCGGGTGAAGCTCCTTCCACTAAGGGTATTCGGTGTAATCCAAGCTCCTCTGGTATCCCTGTTAGGTCTTTATAGGACCATGCAAAGACACTTTTATAGGCAAAGAGTAGGGAAGTTACCTTCTGCAGTAAAGAGGGATAGTGCCATAACCAAGCAGCCAAGTGAACTATCTGAGGATTCTCTTCATCTCCAAGATTTACTTCTTGAACAAATTTTTCAAAATTGGACTCACTTGAAAATTCATCTCCATTGTATGCAGGAGCAGAGTTCAATTTATGATCCACAATCTGTTCCTTGATCCATCCTAAAGGTATATTTGAGAATGGGAGTTCTTGAAGGTCACAATTAGCTTCCTCAGATGCAGGCACAACTTTGTCACTTTCTGGTCCTGCAAGCATAAAATCATCCGATTCCTCAGTTTTACCTGCCTTCTCCTTACATACCATCTTAGTGGTGCTGAGTGTTGAATTTTGATTATCTGACTCAATTAGAGGTTTCTGTCCTTCGGCAGGTGCCTGCAAAGGATAAGATCGACTTCCTTGCTTACTCTTTTCTATATTGTTGAAGGGAAAAACATCAGTTTTTTCC
This sequence comes from Ceratopteris richardii, assembly GCA_020310875.1. NCBI lineage: Eukaryota > Viridiplantae > Streptophyta > Polypodiopsida > Polypodiales > Pteridaceae > Ceratopteris > Ceratopteris richardii. Next base: position 144,223,524 of record CM035416.1, read on the forward strand.
TCTTCCCGACCTCCTTGTGTTGCTTCTGCAAAATCCTCATTTACTTCACATATCTCCACTGTGCAGCATTCTGCACTTCCCATCATCCAATTTAATAGGGCATCATCTTCTGAAGGCATTACCTGAGTTTCCATTGTATACCCAGTAGCCTTGTTGATGTCTGATCCTTCTTCCAAATGTATTTGTAATTGATTGTTAGTACATGTGGAAATCCATAACTTGTTCTTTCCCCAATCCTGTAGAGCCTTTGCTTGCCTTAACCAAGGCCTTCCCAAGAGTAGAGGGTATGAGGTCTCCTGTGGCAGGGCAATAACAACAAAGTCTAAAACAAAATGACAACCCTGCACTATCATAAGTACCTTTTCGACAATGCCCAGTGGTGCAACCCAACATTGATCTGCTAATGTGACTGTGAAGGGTGCTGTCTTTGTGGGATTCAGCCTTAGTTTCCTCATAGTGAAATCAGGCATCAAATTGATGCCGGAACCTCCATCTATAATAACACCTGTGAGAGCTTCATCCTTGATAAAAACGGATAATCTTGAGCTCTGATAACCAGCTAGGGGTGCAGGAGGAAAGTCCACCATAAAACCATCTATGCTAGGAGGTGGGCACAAGCATGCAGAATGTATAATCTTGAACAGATCACTTCTTACTTTAGAATCCATCTTTATGAGTTGGTACAGACTAATCTTATGGTGAATACCTTTCACGATTTCCTCAATGTTCACTTCTTGCGTGTCTTCAGGAGTACTTGTTGGTTGATCTTTTAGCAAAGTAGTCACCCTCTCAAAATCCTCTTCCATGTCTCCTTGGTCCTTCCATCCCACCCTCTTTTTTGCATCTCTATCTTTGAGTCCTTGTTGTTCCTCCTTATGGGCTACTGCCGCTTGCCTGGCTCTAGTCATCATGGGCATTGCAGAGGATGAAACACATCTTTTCCACAAAATTGACAGCTTACCTTAATAGGGCAATTAGCATTGGAATGTCCACTGTTGTTACAGATCGTACACCAAATTTGTCTCCTTATATCCTGAGTGGTGGCGGCAATCATCAGTGCGACGCAGTGGCGGCAAGACCTTCTCCTCTTGTTGATTTTGTTGCATTTTCAATGCCTCCAGTTCCCTCCTCAGTTGCTCAATAGGATCCAGGTCTGCAGCATACTTTGGTTGTGAATCCCCTTCAAAATGTTGCCTTGCTTCTTCAATGCGTGATGCCACTGCAACAAAATCATTGAGGGTAGCATCCAATCTAAGAGACTCACGAAGCTTCTGTTCAGATGACCTGGGCAGAGCCTTCTCAATCCACTTTTTAACCAAAAGAGTCACCTGGAGCATGTGGCAGACGTGCAACAAGTGCTTTTGTTCTAGTGTGAAGTTCATGAAAAGATTCACCTGGCCTTAGCTTCAAATTCTCTAGCTGATCTAGAGCTCTTTCCGAAGAATCACTTGGTCGGAACGTCTGAGAGAATGCCGCCTTCAGAGCCTCCCAAGTAGTAAAATGGCCATCTGCATATTGACTATACCATTTATCTGCAAGACCCTCCAATGTGGATGGAAAAAGCGCCAATATTGCATCCTCTCTATTATGCAGACCACGTCCACGGCATAAAGAGATAAATCTCCTCACATGATCATCAGCATCCTCATAAGCATGTCCCTTGAAGGTAGGGAACTAGATGTTGAGCCTGGAGAGTAGATGAGAAAGATCCTCCATTTGGACTGGTGTCTCTTCTGACGTATCTGAGGAGAAGTCTAGAGTTCTCCTATACCCTTCTTTTGACAATGGTGTCGCACCCAAATCAATAGACAAATTTAGGGAAGGCAGAGGGGAGGTAGACTCACTAGCCGTGGTTATTGCTAACTTGTTAAGGCTCCTCCGAACACGAAGAGACTCCTTATCTGCCCGTGTATGGATCATGTACCTACTTGCAATGTGATAGAGCAAAATACCTCATAGAAATGCAAAGGTCCCACCGTGCGTGCCAAACTGTAGAGGAGGTACTGGGGTATCCACGTTTATCAAAGTAGAGATTAAAGATTAACACATCCAGTACGTTGCCTACTCAAGGGGGGTTCTCTTTAGGGAAGTATACCCTTTAACATTTCTGTGAGCAGGCAGATAACAAGGATTGCACAGAGTGGTAAATACTTCAGAAAATACGGACAACCAATGACCAAGGAAGACCATACACTTCTTGATTCGATTCAGATGATTACAAGATTTGCCAAAGAAATGCTCAAAAACTAATGCTCAAAGCTTCGTGGCGCTCCAGATAAACACAGATCAATACAAATGGTAAAGAATTGCTCAAGAGAATAGAGCTTAACACCAATACTGTGTCACATAAAAGAAAGAAAATCTTGGGCCTCTCTTACACTATAGTGCTCATAGCCCTCCATTGAGAAGCCTACCCTCTGTATCCAGTAGCTCCTACAATAGGCTTGAAACCACCAAGAGTAAGAGAGAACTTCTGCACATATACACGCATCAATGTAACTCCAAAAATGTACCAAAAAGTGTACCAAAAGTGTACCCCAAACAGCACAAATCCCTTGTTTTTATAGGCCCCAATAGGCCAAGAGGCCTTGCCGAATCTTCACGTCCATTGATCACGCGCCGGTGGAATGCCCAAAATTGGAGGAGTAGGTCAAATATTCCCTTGATTTGAATTAGATCCCCAAAAATAGGTAGTCGCCGTTGTCGGGAAGTTGCGGACATATGGCTGGTGGATCAGTCAGCCACTAAATCCCTCGGCACACGCAGGGTGTATGAGACAATCGTAGGTGTTTTAGGTATATTTTTCTTTCGTCTAAGGTATCAGGAATTCTAAATTACTCTTAAATCTAGGAAATATGGAGTAGATAATTGAAACACTTTAAACGTTTATGAACCGTAAGGCTGGACTGCTCTATATCTATCAATAGCTTCTTGAGGTATAGGTACTATCAAAGTTTCCTTAGTTAATTTTTCTTTAAAAATTTTGTCTTCTTGGATTTCTAAATGATTAGGTTGTATACGCCTAATTAAGGGTGGTGGAAATGAATCTATGTTATCTTGGTGTTCATTAGATGCAATTGAAAATAATGCTATAAATCTATTAAGACAATAATCTTGAGATACTGATATTAACGACTCGTGTGTAATAATATCCTTAACTACTTCTACTTCGACTTCTACTTCTAAAGATGCGTTCTTTTCAGATTCAATTGGATTTTCAGATGACATGGACAAGAAAGATAATGCAAATTGAAATTGAATTAATGCTAATGACAATAATGGATGATTACAATGCTATAAAAATGATATAATTTCTCTAAAAGATTGCTAACAATAAGTGAATCCTATACAAAAGTTTAATGACGGATAATTTTTATGGATTGAAATCAAATTGTTGGATCTTTGGATTGTTGGAATTCTTTTCTTCTGTCACGATGCTCTTCGATTCTTTTGCTTTTGATTGTCTTCAATGTTTCTGAAAAAAAAACATTAGGTATTAGTAATATTACAAAATCATTAAGAATATAAAAAACATACTTCACATACATTAAGGCATACACATGCTAACATACATTCATGCACACACCTAAATATACTCATGCTAATATTCATTGTAATGTATGCATATGCATATACCCATCCACATGTACATGCTTCTAAACATATCTGTACATTCTTATTTATCACTTAAATATACGAATATATTCTCAAGCATTAATTAACACTTAATCCTAAGTAAATTAACATAATAATGCACACATTTCCTTATGATCATTCATTCCTATATGCACTTTACATGCATACTTTCAATTATGCTAATACACTTCTCATGTTTATATTTATGCATTAGTCTTCTTATAAATTTATATTTATGCTAACTTATTTATAAACTCTTTTATGCATAAGCTAATATACATTCTCATCGATACTAATGTATTTTATATACATACTCTCTTCATACCATTCATACTCATACGTATAAACAATTATAACGTTAATAAATTCACTAATTATAAAATAAGGTAAATACAAGATAGATAAAGTAACTAATAAATTAAACTAATTAACTAATAAAGTAAATAGAACATAATAGAGATTCTTCTTTTGTAGCGATGACATCAATACATCATGCTTCAAGTATGTAATATGAGCGAATGAAAAACTTAGATTATTAATTTTAAAGTTCTGTTTTAAATAAGATATTGATTAGCTAAATAGATTGTTTCACGAATCGACATTGAGCTTAAATATGCATTAACATGTGGCTTTAACCAAAACTGTAAGAAGAATAAAAAACATTAATATGTCCTATACGTCATTCTCAAGAGGTGTATCACACATGTACATACTAAGAATATTTTCCATTCTTAAACGACTTCCTTTGTTTACTGGCTTCAAAAAATAAGAATTTTTTATAACGAGACCACATACTTTTCTCTCTTTCTCTCTCTACGTGCGTGTTGCGCTCCTGCAGCGTCGCCAAAAGTAGGTTAATATTTATCAGACTGATGATTCTATGTAATTGCAGTATTCAATTAGGCTGGCTTTCCTTGCTTCAATCGGCACATATTTCTATATATACAGAAAAGAAAGGATCGAGTGAACTTAGGGATTTCTAAGTGTGCAGTAAAACAAATGCTGGCACTTATAAAGGATCTGTGCACACTGCACAGATAGATCTCTCAAATATTTGAGCACCTAAAGATCGAATATATACACAGAGAAAAGAGAAGCGCATGGTGAAGGCAATCACAAAGATAGGGCTATAGACGGATTTTTGACAGAACTTTTCGAAATCGGATTCTCTTCGCCTCTCTCTTCCCAAACCCTCTGAGTCTCTTTCTCTTACTCTCTGAGCGCTCCCTTTCCCTTCCTATCTCTCTTCAACCGTCTCCAGCCATCACCCGTCAGGGAAGCGCCCATCAGCACTCTGTAATAAGCACCTTCAACCAAAGCTGGGGAGGGAGGAACTAAGGAGTAAATGCTCTCCCGCTCTCTCTTCAAGCCGCGTGCAACTCCAGAAAAAAAAAATATCTCTCTCTGATGCGTCAACAACTGATTCTCACTCTAAGCTTCCTCGCGCCATATAAGAGCTGCGACAATATTTTCTCTCTGTAAATCTCTCTGACAGCCATACAATTCCAGCAGCCAGAAGCCGCCAGTCCTCCTTCACTTCTTCTTTTCTCCGGAACCGATTTGCGCACAACCAGCCGGAAAAGTGGATCAACTGGAGAGATAAATTCTCTCATTATCTGTACTTGCCATCGTATGCTGCCTTCAATCTATAACAGCTAGAGCTACCGTTAGAAAGGACAAACCAGAATTAAATTAATAAAAGTCTCACTCTACACTCTTTCGGGTACTTCAACGCCGCCAGGAGGGAAAGGACAGAGAGAATTAAAACCCTCATGCTCACTCTAATGTTTTGATGACTCTCTCTTCTCCACCATATGCACAGAACTCAGCCACTCCCTCTCCAGATAGCGTTCTCTCTCTACGTACAGGGATGCACTCTCTCCAGCCTCTCTCTCTCAGCGCCTTCTGTGATGCGCACCAACTCTCTCTCTGCCAAGTATTTCTGCGTGCGTGCAAACAGTCGTGTTGCTACTCTCTCTCTCTCTTTGTTAACTACAGCCATCGAGCACCGCGTGTGCAATCTTTTTGCAACAGCGCCGACTACACTATCTCTCTCTCTTCACCTCATATCAAGTGTGCAATTTCTGTGTCTATTGGCTTCTCTCTCCAGCGTTCGGCCTCGAGAACCATGAGCTAAAATCCATTAGCACCCCGAGCTTGAGAGGCTCCATCGATTGATTCATTAGTTCCCTCAGGGCCTCATGCATAAAAGGACCTGAACTGCCATCTTGGTCTCTGCGAGTGACTACAACGCATCTCTACGATCCTCTCTCTCTCTAAACTTACGCAGATAGAGCCTTTTGCTTTCTCTCTCTCCTTCATGAATGCAATATATGCTGCAGCCACCAGAGAGAGGAAAAGAAAATAACAATCTTTCTCTAGATAATTTAATGCAGAGAAAAACAAACCAAATTCTCTCCTACACATACACGGCAAGGTGAGAAGAAGACAAAGGAAGTACCTAAAAAAAAAACATTAGGAGAAACTTGAGCTCAACACACATTTAAATACATACACAAGTCCTTCCTAATCCACTCTTTTGGTTTTAACTTTTAATCTACAACCACACTTTAACCCACACTTAATCACCACTCTTTTAATTAGCTTTATGCACACAACTTACTTTCACCTCTCTTTTCATCTACATTAATTCTCTCCATTCCTTTTCATTAACCAACTTTTTCACTTTAAGTGCATCTTCCTTTCAGACCACTCCTTAATTCACTTTAGTTACACATCTTATATAAACCATTCTTTTTCCTAGCATCCACATAGACCACTAGATATTTATCCTTTTAATTAATCCTTTTTAATCTAATTAACCTACATTTCTTATTTAAATAAATCAATTAATTTAAGCTTAGGTTAAGATTTTAAGTAATTAGAACCTTAGTATTAAATGCACATACATGATTAAATAATTAATTAAACCATATTTTAATTTTTGTTAATGAACCAATGTTTAGATATAGATTAATTTCCTTCAATATTAATTATTTTAACCCTTGAACCATTCTAAAACCCTAAAAAACCTACTTAAAACTCACCAAAACCCTATTAAAACCCTTTAAAAATCATTGATAACCCATTAAAATCTTTCTGATTCCTTGTAAACCCTAACATGAACCCATTAAAACCTTTTGAGACCCTTCAGATGAACCTAATGAACATAAAATCATGTGAACTTAGACAACCCTAGGGTTAAATACCCATGAATCAAGCATGTATAAATATGAAATACTCATTAAATATGAAATTAGAGTAAACCCTAATATGAACATGTATTCTTTATCATTTCCTGTATCTGCAAACACTTCAAAAATAGTTAATTCTAATCAACATAATTGTTTAACAGTGATATACAAGGTTAGAATTCACCAATTAAGTTAATTGTATTTTATCTGGTCATCAACTGGAAAGTTGAAAACTTTCCGACATTCGCCTCGGCCAAACCTGTGCATCCTCCGGATGCGCCAACCTGCAGATCATAGAAAGCAATATCAAATTCTTTTGAAAATTATTCATGACTCAAATTCAAATTGTCTGTATATAAAAATGCTTCTATCATTAGTACATCTTCTGATAGAAAGAAAACTTATAAAATTATGTAAACTTGAATTTAAACCTTTTCGTTCAATGCATGAGTTGGAAAACAGGTTTTAGAAGGAAACTATGGAAGTCATTCAAATAGTGTTCGTACTAACTCTTCTATTAACTCTGTTCATAAGTAAAGCATATGTTATATAGGCCTTCTATCCTCATCTCTTAGCCACTTGCCATTAAGATACAAAAAAAACTAACTCCCCTCTAGCATACATCCGCCTTATATAGCCCGCTTTTCAAATCAGAAGTGATTTCGAGACCACAACTGATTTATTTGATTTTTCTTTTATCTCATTTTTTTATCATAATTTTTCTTTTTTGTCATTGTTCATTTTTTTATTTTTTTTCTTTTTTTTTCATATACAGCAACCATTAATGTACTGCTTTCAATTTTTCTTTGCAACTTTTTTGATGAAGGGGAAAGGCTTAACCCCTAATCAGAGCAAAGGATCTAGAGGTAAGCTAAAGCAGGAACTAGGATCTCTTTTAGCGAAATGGGTCAGATGTAAGGAAGCTTACCTATATAAAACAAGTCTACTTCTACTAGGAGTTGCAAGTTAAGCATTCCTTCAACTATTCATATGACAGCCATAGGTCTCTAATTCCTATCTTCTATTCAAGCACATCCCTACTTTAGTGTAAATCCTTCTTTTCATAATTTTATAAGAAGTTTCTTAACCTAGCTGAAGAATGTACATTTCTAATTATGATAATGCAGGGAAAAACAAAACTTAAAACATTAATCAGGGTTAGAACTGTTTCACTTGATCTTTATTGATTCCATCTTTAGCATCGCCATTCATCCAAATATCGCTCTGATTGCTTAATTTTTTAAACTGCATGTACTATCTTCAATCTCCTGCGCTTCATCTTTATCATAAATTAGTCTTTAATTAATTGGTTAAAAAAAAAACATCTTCAACTCCTGCTATCAAGAAACAACATATAACTTCACAAGAAAATTAGTTTAAGTAAAATTTTTATTTTCATACATAGAAAAGAAAAAACATATTTAATCAAAAAATTTAAACATTATTTTTATTAAAATATTCATTCTTCATTTTCTTCATCAGATAATAAATCATAAAATTCTTCATTTCTTTGTTTAAATATTTTAACTCTTTTACCTGCAATTAAATTTTTAAGCGGAGTTCCATCTAACTCTCTTAAGGCATACGTTCCATTTTCATAGATTTTGACCACCACATAAGGTCCAAACCAACGCTTTTTTAATTTTCTACGGGCATCATACTGTATATCGAATGTGCTATCATATATCAATACCCAATCATTAATTTGAATTGGTTTTGGTCTTAACCTATGCGATTTATCAAAATACTTTTTATTTTTAAGTCGAGAAGTTTTTAATTTAGCTATAGCTTCATCTAGTTTTTCATTCCCTTGCTCAAGCTGCTGAATCCTTAAAGCTAATAAGTCTGAAGTAGATAAATTATCTTTCCAAGGAAGCGTAGTCCAAGTAAGAATTTGGGTATTTACTGGAAAAATTGGCTTTTGGCAGTACATTAGCTCTGCCGGCATAAACCCCGTCGTTCTAGTACAGGTCATTCTATCAGCCCACAAAGCGAATGGCAAAAATATCGGCCAATTCTTTAGTTCTCCTTTGCAAGCTTTAGAAATCGCTTTTATGATAGGGGAATGCCCTCTTTCAATTTTGCCATTAGCCTCAGGGTTATATGCAGTCGTAAGAGCTAAACGAATTCCATGTCTAGCAAAGAATTCCTTAGCCTCTTGTGCGTCTAATTCGCCCCTATCGGCTACTATTTTTTCAATATACCCAAATCTTGAAATCACATCTTCTAAAAGAAATTTGCATACATTGAAAGTAGTTTTTGATCTTAGAGCTCGGCCTTCCACATGATTAGTAAGATCTTCACGAGCAAGAACTATGTATCTCATTCTATCGATACCCTTGGGCATGGTTACTAAGTCTACTACCCACTTATAGTGTATGCATGGTGGATACGTAGGATGTAGTTGATCCCTATGCTTAACCGATGAATAAACTTGACATACATCGCAAGAATCCACATATTTCTTTACATTAACATAAATACCTGGCCACCAGTAACACTCTCTAATTTTTTCGTAAGTGGCAACAAAACCTTTATGCCCGGCCCATAAAGTATCATGCATGCTCTTCATGACTTGCATCTGAAGATTCTTAGTACCTAGTACTCTTTGTGGCATTTTGATCTTCCCCCTTGCATGTCTCCAAAGTAATCCATTTTTTAAGAAAAAGTTAAATGCTCTTTTTCTAATATTTCTAAATCTATTTGAAGACCATGAAGGTGATCTAACTAAAGTACTAAGATACTTGCCAATCTCTAGCCACCCTTCATATTCATCTGAATTAAATTTTTCATATACATAAACTTGGGAATCATAATTTATCATATTAGTATCTACTTTGGCTTCATCATTCTCATCATACCTAGCTCTTGAGAGCATATCAGCAACAGAGTTAGATTTTCCTGATATATGAATTAAAACTGGATTTATAAATTTAATATAAGAAATCCAACGAAGCATTGCAATATCCGGTGAAGAACAGTTTGTGATCATTCCAATTAGCGGTAAACAATCTGTCTCCACAATCACATTTGCTCCTATGAAATATTCTTTATCAGACTTTAGAGCTGTGACTAAACCCCAAAGTTCTCTTTTAATTTGAGGATAATTTCTTTGAGTATTATGTAAAATCTTAGCTCCAAATCTAATAGCATATCTTCTACCTTCCTCATCATCTTGACTTATGACCCAGCCAATTCCAATAGGACTAGTGTCAACAGTCAAAATAATAGGCTTATTATTCGTATAATCTACTCGTTTAAGGATTGGGGCTTCTTGTAACAACCTCTTTAATCTACGCATTGCTTGAGTATGTTTTTCTGTCCATAAAAATTTTCTTTTCTTCCTTAATAAACCATAAAGACAGTCAGCTATATGTGCAAAATGTGGTATCCATATAACATAGAAGATACAAGCTCCTAAAAATCGACGAACTTCACTCACATTTTGGCATATCTCCGAAATCTTACTAATGGCATCAATTTTCTGAGGGTATGGCTTCCGTCCATAGTGGCCACAAAGATGACCTACAATGAGGACCTCATTAACACCGAAAGTAGATTTTTCTATAGATAACGTTAAGCCAACTTGAATAAATCGCTGAAAGATTCTTTGGCAATCAAGGATATGAGCCTTTACAAATCTACGACAACCATCTTCATCCAGAGTGCTATCTTTCTCTTCTTCCAAGCAACCCTTAATGGGAATGTCATCGATAAAGGGCATAGTAATGTGAGGAATAAAATCGTGCAAAACCAAATTCATTGCACTCATCATGTGTGCTACTGAATTGGTCGCACCTTGAGGTAATGTACACATCCTAACTAATCCCAAAGGTGTTTTCATGGTAGTAATGTCTCTACTTTCTAATGCCAATTGAAATTGATCATACCCAGAGTAGAGATCACCCATTGAATATATAGAATTGCCTGAAAATGCTTCCGCAAATTCATCCACAATTGGACCTATACCCACATTTCTAATAGTCACTTTATTAACTGGTTGAAGATCTTGGATAAACCGAAGTTTTCCACTCTTCTTGGGCACAGTAAACCAACGGTTTGAATAGGGAGCTGAAGAGGATTCTAAAATATGCATATGAATTTTTTCTTTAAGTAATCTAATCAGCTCTGGAAGATGAGCTTTAGGTACAGGAATAGGACGCAAATTCCAAGGAATATGGGGAATAGTGAAAATTATCATCGGTGCAACTATCCGAGGATCTGCACATCCTATCTCTGAAGGCTCAAGAGAAAATGCTCTGCCATGTTGCTCAATAATCTTCAAAAAATACTCTTTTTCTGCTGGAAGAAGGAAACCACTAGCATCTATTTTAATTTGATTTAAGGATTCTTTAGTAAATACATGGCCAATATTTGTCGGATTTCTGAGGATTGGCTCATGACTTACATTCTTTATAGTATCATTACTAAATTTTGGTAGTGGTTGTGCTACGGGTTTAACCTTCTTACTAACAGTTTTATATTTGGTCTCCACTAAGGCATCATACTCATGATTAATACTAGAGGCATATTCCTGAATTAATGCATACATATCAAGTGAAGAGATAAGAATATGGGAATTAGACTTACTCTGATAACAAAGTTCTAATTCTTCTAATGTTGAAAAGCAATGTGTAGTTTCAATAATATATTCAATACTTTCATCCATTAATAGATCTCCTTTGTTTTTCAAATGTTTTTTGTATTTTTTTATAAGTTTTCTTGGAATTTGTTTAAAATGAAAAATATTTAACGTAGCAGATGGAAAATAAACAGTCATTTTATCTAAGTTCTGTACAAGATTTTGCGAGATTTCGAACCAAAGTCCACTGTCATCTCGCTCAACAGTGGCATTTACTCGAAATCCTGTTCAATGTGTCTTAAAGGAGTTTTTCTTAAAGATCTACGATTACGAGGATGATTTATACAAAGCGTCATGAATTGGACAGATTTAAGGCCATCACGAGAACGAATTCTTGCAAAAGCACTTCCATCGTCCAGAACTTTTGTCTCCATTCTTTGTTCAACAATGAATGGCTGTCCCAAAATAATTGGGTACGAGCAGTCATCATGAACGAAGAAATTATGCTCCTCTTTAACATCTCCAATAGTTATAGGAACATTAGCACAAGCTCCTAGTAAATAGCCAAAAGCATTGTTGGTTGCCTTTATTTTCCATCCGTGGTCCCTATCAATAGGCCATTTTCCCTCATTATAAATCTCCCTTGAAACTACATTGATTTCTGATCCTGAATCGATTAATGCTACTTGCGGTTTATTATTATTACCTATTTTAACCATAGTTTCAGTAGTACCCCTAGCCCAATGTTTCTGAGTGTAATGGCTATTTGGGTCATCATTTCCTTTTTCCAAATGTCCAATAACAGGTCCCAAATAATTTCTACGATCAGAAGATTCTCTATACTCAGATTCATTTATTTGTACAACACTCACTTTCGGTTCATCCTGATCTTTTCTTTCCTCCATTTCTATATCTTCCGTTCTATACTCTATAGGTTCTCTTCGTCTTTTAATGATACTCATGAAATCTTCTTTCACATCTGTTCTTGAAAATGCTAACCATTCCTCTAATGTCATGGCTACTTCTGCCTTCATGATTTTCTCATCCATAACTTTTCGAATGTCTATTTGTTTCTCAATTTGAGAGATCAATCGGAAAGTCGGAGGTTTCTTTTTCGGTTTTTCTTCCTTACTACCTTCTTCTCGTATGGGTTGTGTTTCATTTGGTTTATCTTGACTTCTATCTTCACTTGTAGTTTTCTTTTCTAAATTTTCTCCTACTTTCTTTCCTTTACCCTTATTTTGAGCTTTCTTTTCTTGTTCCTGTTGTTTTGGTTCTTGACTAGGCTCCATCATAGGCGGTTCTTTAATTGTATCAGTAGTTTCACCCTCTTTTCTAGCCCTAGTTGTTCGTTTAGACTATCCCTCTTCATCCCGTTTTCTTTTCTCGTCTATATTAATTTCGTGAGCATATACTGAGAACATATCTACTGGCTCATTCCAACATGTCTTTGATCTAATATCCGAGCTCGTAGCATATAAGTTCTCAACAGATAACTTGCCTCTACTAGCAGTATCATAAACCTGCTCCCAGAAATCGCAATTAGAGTCTTCGCTATCCAGCCTACAAGCATATGTATTTTGGCTTGTGGAGGCTTCAAAGAAGGTTTTCATTCCCCCTTTGCCATAGTTTGATGCCAAGGGCCTTTTTGTTACATAGTCACAGATCTTTCGATCTACTTCTGTGACCCAATTCTTATCCTTGGCCTCTTTGAATAAGTTACATGTCCAGTGTGGATGCTCCAAATCATCACACCAGAGACATCTACGTGCTTGGTTAAATGGTCTTCTAGCTGGCATCTGATTCCTAGGATTTTGTTCTAATTCTTTTGGTTTCTCCTGATCTCTCAATTTAAGCTCTTGCATACTCTTTATAGTAGCTATTTCAATCGCCAAAGTCTCCACATGTTTGACAAGTGATTCTACTGATGTTTTTAACATTATAAGTTCAGAGTCATCCTTTTTAGGGTTATTAGAAGTGGGGTCATTATCTATCTTTCCGGGCGCATCTCTTTCATATATTCTTGGAGTTTGCATCTGATTTCGCTCCTGCCTTTGGGCTAACCTATGGACAGCTGCTCTTACGTTATCCCAATTTCCCGTAAGCCCACTTGCAGTCGCTCCATCCTCAAGCATTGGTTCTAGCTCTCGTCTAAGAGATGGATCTAGCATATTTAGAAAATTTCTTAATTTATCTGGTTCAAGAGCTGTTCTATCTACTTGAGGCATTTGGTTAAATTTGATATCAAACTCAGTTAATCCCTGAGTTATGTGTTGGTCTAACTTCGTAGTTCCTACCCATCGCATGAATGTGGCTCGATTATTCTTACTGTAATCTTCATGCGAAAATTCAGTAAGAAGTCGAGTCTTGAAATCCACCCAAGTCATGTTTGGTTGGACTACTCGCAATTGGATTCTCTCTCTAGTGAACCCATGAGCAATTCCTATAAATGTATCTTTTTTATTGTCTTCAGGTAACCCATATTGTTTTGTCAATTGTTCATAATATTTAAGATAAGCTGTTACATTTATTCCAGTAAATTCCCCCCTATCTGTTTTAATTGCATCTATGATCTTCCAAATTCGCTGCTCTTCAAAGTGATCAGCCATAGTGGATAAGTCTAACTTTATAGATAAATATGAAATATACGTATATAATTCTCGTAATAATCCGTCTATATCTTGATCCTGATACGACTCCGTGGTAAAACGAAACAGAAATAGAGAAAATATTCCTACTTCTTTGCCAACAAAACTAAAGAAAATTTTCCTACTATTTTGCAAACAAAAAGAAAATTTCCCTATGCTTTTGCAATAAAGAAACTTTTACAATTTTGTTGAAAAGAATCCTTTCTTACTACTTTAGAAATAAAAATAAAGAAAACTTTCCTACTATTGTGCAATAAAGAAAATTTTCTTACTTCTTTGCAACTAGAAAGAAACTTTTCCTACTATTATGCAACAGAATAAAAAGAAATATACCTGATCAACCAGCTTGATGAAGAGGTTCGTTGTGAATGTGCTCAGTGCAAAAATCTTTTCATGCATGTGCAATCGTCACTTTTATGAAAGTTGATGGATAAAGGTGACGTGACGAGGAACAATCAGCTGCAGCTACAAAGGATGTCGATCTTCTTCTTCAATCGCCAAATTGCCTATATATGCATATGCAAAACAGAAAGTAAATATACCTTTATACCTACGGTGTCTTGCCGAACTTTCACGTCGGGTTCATCAAATCTGTCGGGAAGTTGCGGACATATGGCTGGTGGATCAGTCAGCCACTAAATCCCTCGGCACACGCAGGGTGTATGAGACAATCGTAGGTGTTTTAGGTATATTTTTCTTTCGTCTAAGGTATCAGGAATTCTAAATTACTCTTAAATCTAGGAAATATGGAGTAGATAATTGAAACACTTTAAACGTTTATGAACCGTAAGGCTGGACTGCTCTATATCTATCAATAGCTTCTTGAGGTATAGGTACTATCAAAGTTTCCTTAGTTAATTTTTCTTTTATAATTTCGTCTTCTTGGATTTCTAAATGATTAGGTTGTATACGCCTAATTAAGGGTGGTGGAAATGAATCTATGTTATCTTGGTGTTCATTAGATGCAATTGAAAATAATGCTATAAATCTATTAAGACAATAATCGTGAGATACTGATATTAACGACTCGTGTGTAATAATATCCTTAACTACTTCTACTTCTAAAGATGCGTTCTTTTCAGATTCAATTGGATTTTCAGATGACATGGACAAGAAAGATAATGCAAATTGAAATTGAATTAATGCTAATGACAATAATGGATGATTACAATGCTATAAAAATGATATAATTTCTCTAAAAGATTGCTAACAATAAGTGAATCCTATACAAAAGTTTAATGACGGATAATTTTTATGGATTGAAATCAAATTGTTGGATCTTTGGATTGTTGAAATTCTTTTCTTCTGTCACGATGCTCTTCGATTCTTTTGCTTTTGATTGTCTTCAATGTTTCTGAAAAAAAAAACATTAGGTATTAGTAATATTACAAAATCATTAAGAATATAAAAAACATACTTCACATACATTAAGGCATACACACGCTAACATACATTCATGCACACACCTAAATATACTCATGCTAATATTCATTGTAATGTATGCATATGCATATACCCGTCCACATGTACATGCTTCTAAACATATCTGTACATTCTTATTTATCACTTAAATATACGAATATATTCTCAAGCATTAATTAACACTTAATCCTAAGTAAATTAACATAATAATGCACACATTTCCTTATGATCATTCATTCCTATATGCACTTTACATGCATACTTTCAATTATGCTAATACACTTCTCATGTTTATATTTATGCATTAGTCTTCTTATAAATTTATATTTATGCTAACTTATTTATAAACTCCTTTATGCATAAGCTAATATACATTCTCATCGATACTAATGTATTTTATATACATACTCTCTTCATACCATTCATGCTCATACGTATAAACAATTATAACGTTAATAATTTCACTAATTATAAAATAAGGTAAATACAAGATAGATAAAGTAACTAATAAATTAAACTAATTAACTAATAAAGTAAATAGAACATAATAGAGCTTCTTCTTTTGTAGCGATGACATCAATACATCATGCTTCAAGTATGTAATATGAGCGAATGAAAAACTTAGATTATTAATTTTAAAGTTCTATTTTAAATAAGATATTGATTAGCTAAATAGATTGTTTCACGAATCGACATTGAGCTTAAATATGCATTAACATGTGGCTTTAACCAAAACTGTAAGAAGAGTCAAAAACATTAATATGTCCTATACGTCATTCTCAAGAGGTGTATCACACATGTACATACTAAGAATAGTTTCCATTCTTAAACGACTTCCTTTGTTTACTGGCTTAAAAAAATAAAAATTTTTTATAACGAGACCACATACTTTTCTCTCTTTCTCTCTCTACGTGTGTGCTGCGCTCCTGCAGCGTCGCCAAAAGTAGGTTAATATTTATCAGACTGATGATTCTATGAAATTGCAGTATTCAATTAGGCTGGCTTTCCTTGCTTCAATCGGTACATATTTCTATATATACAGAAAAGAAAGGATCGAGTGAACTTAGGGATTTCTAAGTGTGCAGTAAAACAAATGCCGGCACTTATAAAGGATCTGTGCACACTGCACAGATAGATCTCTCAAATATTTGAGCACCTAAAGATCGAATATATACACAGAGAAAAGAGAAGCGCATGGTGAAGGCGATCACAAAGATAGGGCTATAGACGGATTTTTGACAGAACTTTTCGAAATCGGATTCTCTTCGCCTCTCTCTTCCCAAACCCTCTGAGTCTCTTTCTCTTACTCTCTGAGCGCTCCCTTTCCCTTCCTATCTCTCTTCAACCGTCTCCAGCCATCACCCGTCAGGGAAGCGCCCATCAGCACTCTGTAATAAGCACCTTCAACCAAAGCTGGGGAGGGAGGAACTAAGGAGTAAATGCTCTCCCGCTCTCTCTTCAAGCCGCGTGCAACTCCAGAAAAAAAAATATCTCTCTCTGATGCGTCAACAACTGATTCTCACTCTAAGCTTCCTCGCGCCATATAACAGCTGCGACAATATTTTCTCTCTGTAAATCTCTCTGACAGCCATACAATTCCAGCAGCCAGAAGCCGCCAGTCCTCCTTCACTTCTTCTTTTCTCCGGAACCGATTTGCGCACAACCAGCCGGAAAAGTGGATCAACTGGAGAGATAAATTCTCTCATTATCTGTACTTGCCATCGTATGCTGCCTTCAATCTATAACAGCTAGAGCTACCGTTAGAAAGGACAAACCAGAGTTAAATTAATAAAAGTCTCACTCTACACTCTTTCGGGTACTTCAGTGCCGCCAGGAGGGAAAGGACAGAGAGAATTAAAACCCTCATGCTCACTCTAATGTTTTGATGACTCTCTCTTCTCCACCATATGCACAGAACTCAGCCACTCCCTCTCCAGACAGCGTTCTCTCTCTACGTACAGGGATGCACTCTCTCTAGCCTCTCTCTCTCAGCGCCTTCTGTGATGCGTAGCAACTCTCTCTCTACCAAGTATTTTTGCATGCGTGCAAACAGTCGTGTTGCTACTCTCTCTCTCTCTCTCTTTGTTAACTACAGCCATCGAGCACCGCCTGTGCAATCTTTTTGCAACAACGCCGACTACACTATCTCTCTCTCTTCACCTCATATCAAGTGTGCAATTTTTGTGTCTATTGGCTTCTCTCTCCAGCGTTTGGCCTCGAGAACCATGAGCTAAAATCCATTAGCACCCCGAGCTTGAGAGGCTCCATCGATTGATTCATTAGTTCCCTCAGGGCCTCATGCATAAAAGGACCTGAACTGCCATCTTGGTCTCTACGAGCGACTACAACGCATCTCTACGATCCTCTCTCTCTCTAAACTTACGCAGATAGAGCCTTTTGCTTTCTCTCTCTCCTTCATGAATGCAATAGATGCTGCAGCCACCAGAGAGAGGAAAAGAAAATAACAATCTTTCTCTAGATAATTTAATGCAGCGAAAAACAAACCAAATTCTCTCCTACACATACACGGCAAGGTGAGAAGAAGACAGAGGAAGTACCTGAAAAAAAAACATTAGGAGAAACTTGAGCTCAACACACATTTAAATACATACACAAGTCCTTCCTAATCCACTCTTTTGGTTTTAACTTTTAATCTACAACCACACTTTAACCCACACTTAATCACCACTCTTTTAATTAGCTTTATGCACACAACTTACTTTCACCTCTCTTTTCATCTACATTAATTCTCTCCATTCCTTTTCATTAACCAACTTTTCACTTTAAGTGCATCTTCCTTTCAGACCACTCCTTAATTCACTTTAGTTACACATCTTATATAAACCATTCTTTTTCCTAGCATCCACATAGACCACTAGATATTTATCCTTTTAATTAATCCTTTTTAATCTAATTAACCTACATTGCTTATTTAAATAAATCAATTAATTTAAGCTTAGGTTAAGATTTTAAGTAATTAGAACCTTAGTATTAAATGCACATACATGATTAAATAATTAATTAAACCATATTTTAATTTTTGTTAATGAACCAATGTTTAGATATAGATTAATTTCCTTCAATATTAATTATTTTAACCCTTGAACCATTCTAAAACCCTAAAAAACCTACTTAAAACTCACCAAAACCCTATTAAAACCCTTTAAAAATCATTGATAACCCATTAAAATCTTTCTGATTCCTTGCAAACCCTAACATGAACCCATTAAAACCTTTTGAGACCCTTCAGATGAACCTAATGAACATAAAATCATGTGAACTTAGACAACCCTAGGGTTAAATACCCATGAATCAAGCATGTATAAATATGAAATACTCATTAAATATGAAATTAGAGTAAACCCTAATATGAACATGTATTCTTTATCATTTCCTGTATCTGCAAACACTTCAAAAATAGTTAATTCTAATCAACATAATTGTTTAACAGTGATATACAAGGTTAGAATTCACCAATTAGGTTAATTGTATTTTATCTGGTCATCAACTGGAAAGTTGAAAACTTTCCGACACCGTGAATGGTTGGTGGCAAAAAGCTTTTCCCTGCTTCCACTTTCACTTTTAACAATTTACTTTTACCTTTTCACCTGTCATCTGAGATTCTCATTTTGTGGTTTTGTTATTTCCTCGCTGACTTAAATTCCGGGCAATTCAAATAAAGTGCCTTGTCCACTTTGGAAGTGCAAGAGGAGACCTTCATGGGATGTTTTGCCATAGTATGAATTGATATGAAAAAGCTGCATGCATTCCCCCCGTTTGTTCCACCCACCATAACACCTTCTACCCCATGCTCTATCTGATGATGTACCAGTTGTCAGATGCCTCTGAATCAAAGCACTCACCAGGTAGAGAAGGAGTGTTGATTGCAGTAATCAACTTCTGTTTCTTTATGTCCTCCAGTTTCTGTACGTCCTCCATTAGTGAGATGTTCCCGAGCTCGAAGTTTATCATTGGAAGTGGAGGAGATTGCAATACCGATTGCAATACCGCATATGACCAAAGCATGAATTTGTGTGTGAGGGTATGTGCATGTGTTATTACGGGTGTGAGGGTGAGGGTGTGTGTGGGGGAGTGTATATATGTATGTGTGTGTTTGTGACCGCATGTATGTGTTTGTGTACATGCGAGTGCGTGTGTGTGTGTGTAGGGATGTGTGTATGTGTGGGAGTGGGTGTGTGTATGTGTGGAAGTGTGTGTGTGTGTGTACATATGTGTGAGGATGTGCATGTGCGTATGTGAAGGGTGTGTGTGAGTGTGTATGTGTGTGTTTTTGTGTGTGTTGGTGTATGATGGATGCGTGTGTATGCATGAGGGTGTGTCTGCATGTGTGCATGTATGTGAGAGAGAGTAAAGAGCGAGGGGGGAGTGCATAGGAGTGAGCGGGGGCGGGGGTGGCGGGTCACTGTGGGCGGGGGTGCGGGAGGGGAACTATGCGGGGTTGGTTGAGAGAGAGAGAGAGAGAGAGAGAGAGAGAGAGGGGGAGAGAGGGAGTACGTGAGGGGGAGTTGGAGGGGGAACTAGTGGGAGAGGGAGTGGTGTTAGGCTGCGGGGGTGAGGTGAGGGGGCGGGCTGGTTTGAGGGGGAGGAGATGGGAGTGGTGTGAGGGGGAGGGGCGGAGTTAGGCTGCGGGGGTGAGGTGAGGGGGTGGGGGTGAGAGAGAGAGAGAGAGAGAGAGAGAGAGAGAGAGAGAGAGAGAGAGAAAGAGAGAGAGAGAGAGAGAGAGAGAGAGAGAGAGAGAGAGAGAGGGAGAGATAGGGAGGGAGGGTACGCGGGGCGGGAGAGGAGAGAGAGAGAGAGAGAGAGAGAGAGAGAGAGAGAGAGAGAGAGAGAGAGAGAGAGGGAGAGAGAGAGAGAGGGGGAGAGAGGGAGTACGTGAGGGGGAGTTGGAGGGGGAACTAGTGGGAGAGGGAGTGGTGTTAGGCTGCGGGGGTGAGGTGAGGGGGCGGGGTGGTGTGAGGGGGAGGAGGCGGGAGTGGTGCGAGGGGGAGGGGGCGGAGTTAGGCCGCGGGGGTGAGGTGAGGGGGTGGGGGTGAGAGAGAGAGAGAGAGAGAGAGAGAGAGAGAGAGAGAGAGAGAGAGAGAGAGAGAGAGAGAGAGAGAGAGAGAGGGAGAGAGAGGGAGGGAGGGTACGCGGGGCGGAAGAGGAGGGTTAGAGGGGGGCTTTGCGGGGAGGCAGAGGGGGGTTTAGAGGGGGGCTTTGCGGGGAGGCAGAGGGGGGTTTGCGAGGCAGAGGGGAGGTGAGAGAAAAGAGGGGGGCAGAGAGATAGGAAGAGAGAGAAAAAGAGAGAGATAAAACAAATCAACCAAGGTGGCAATGAAAGTGAAAGCAACAACAAGTGAAAGCAACAACTGCTCGGAACACCCTTATGTCCATGAAATGGGATGGAACATTCCCTGAAGCTGCAGCCCAATGGAGCCCAAGGCATCTGAGAGCTCTCCTTTTAATCTCTTTCTCTTCTATCTTCTTCGGACTTCATGCTTAGAGTGCCAGTGGGTTCTGCCCACTGCTCACATGCCACAAAGAGAGAAAGGGAAAAAGAGAAGAAAGGGAAAAAGAGAAGGGGTACTACATGCTTCTTGGTGTAATGTACATTACTTTGTGGGTCAAGATTTGCAATTCCCTCCTCGAAAAGCAGCACTGTGAGCTGCCCTTCCATGGAAACCAGTCAAACCGAATATTGCTGGTATTTAAAAGTTTTAGATATTGCTTTTGTTTTCTCAGTGTATAAAGCACTTTTGTGTTCCCTTGAAATCGATTAAATTACCTTTCTGTCTATTACAAACATTATGGTAACCTTTGAGTAGGATGTCAAAGGTGATGTTGATAAAAGTATAGGTCAAGCAATGTATTCAAAGGACAAGAAAAAGATTAACAAAGGCAAGCAAAAATTGAATGAAGATGAAGGTACAACTAGCCAAGCTAACTTCCTAAGATGAAGAGGTGGTGGCAAAGGAAGAGGAAGAGGCAAAAGCAATAAAGATGGTGTCAAAGCTTTTTGGATTTGTGGTAATACTAATCATTTTAGCTCATCAATGTTGGCATAATAATCAGAATGGTGGAGAATATAGTCAGAATTTTAACTCAAGAGGAAGATGTAATAGAAATCAGAGACCTATTTTCAGAGGTAGAGGAAGTAGAGGTTACTTTGGAAGAAATGCACGTAGAGGCTTTCAAAGGCAATCCTACAATAATACCTACTACAATTATGCTTCAGATCAGAAGGAGGATTCAACTTTAATTATGAATGCAACTTAAGCGAAGATCAAAGAGTTTTCTACATTGACTTAGGGTGTAGTAATCACTTGAGTGGCAACATAGCTTTGATGAATGATTTTGGAGAATATGGTGGGTAATCATGTAGTTCAAATAGGTGATAATACAAAGCGTAATGTGAAGTCCATTGGATGAGTAAAGTCCAAGGATGGAAGTACTCTTTTGAGTAAGATTTTGTATGTTCCTACAATCCCAAAGAATATGATAAGTGTAGGGAAAGGTTATGAAGTAAGGTTCACTAACGATGGAGTTTTTTTGGAAGACCCTAGCAATGGGTATAAACAAATTGTTTCAGGAAAGTTAGAAGGGAGCCTATTCACATTGAAGAGTCAAGGCAATGTTGGTCATGCCCTGTTCACTTATGGAGGACATAAGATCTCTAAGTTAGATCTTTGGCATAAAAGTCTTGGACATTTCAATGAAAGAGGTATTAAGGATATGATTAACAATGGTTTAGTGCTTGGATTACCTGATGTTGCAAGTCAACACATGACATACATATGTGAAGCATGTGAATTAGGTAAGGCCCATAAGCAATCATATAATAAGCATGATTTCATGTACTCAGAGAAGCTTGAATTGCTACATATAGATGTGTGGGGACCATGAAAGGATTTTAGCATTAATGGATCAAGCTATTATGTGATTTATGTTGATGATGCTACCAGGTGGATCATTATATATGTGATCAAAGATAAATAAGAGGTGTTCAATACATTTAAACATTGTCATGTGTATGGAGAGAGAATCAAAGGGCAAACATTTAAGAGACGAAGGTTAGATGAAGGGGGAGAGTATTTCTCTAATGATTTTAGTGATTAATTGTGGAATGCAGGTATAAAAAGGGAAGTTACTTGCAGGTACTCTCCTCAACAAAATGGTGTAGTAGAAAGGAGAAATAGAACTCTTGTTGAGTTTGCAAAGTGAATGGTGGAGAAAAATTGCCCCAATTATTTGTGGGCTGAAGCTGTAAATACAGCTACATTCTTGGTTAATAGGCTACAATGTAAAGCTTCGTAGGGTATGACACCTTATGAGGAATGGTGGGATAAGAGACCTACCTTAGATCATTGAAAAGTATTTCGATGTTTGGCTTCTGCATATGTGCCATCTCAGTTGAGGCATAAATTGGAACCTAAAGCTGAAAAGTATGTGTTCATTGGTTATGTGTTCCTTGTGTCAAAGAATGTTATATTTCATGAGCAAGGTACTTGGTATGCAGGTACAATTAACATTAATACAGGTGATCAAGAAACATTGAACTAGAAGAAAGGTAAATCAACGATTTAAATGTTTGATGAAGAAGAGAACAATGAAGCATCAATTGAAGTTGAAGAAATGCCAAGTTTTGATCTAGAATGTGATGAACCTGAAACTTCAAGAAGTGGAGAACTCAGAAGATCTTCAAGGCACAAATGGCAAGCTACAAGGTATAGCTATGATACTTCATTTTTGACCACTAAAAATTATGCTTATATGGTTAAAACAGAGGAAGACCATTCTACATATGAAGAGGCAAAAGGTAAGGAAAATTGGGAGAAAGCTATGCAAGAAGAGTATGATGCATTGATGGAAAATGAGACATGGGGTTCGGTTCCTAAACCAAATAGTCAAAAGATGATTGGATGTAAATGGGTCTACAAGACAAAGAGGTATGCAGATGAAAGTGTGTCTAGATATAAAGCTAGACTTGTTGTGAAAGGGTATGCTCAGACATATGGGATAGATTATGATGAGACTAATAGTCCTATGGCAAAGATGACAACTATAAGGACTCTCATAGCTATTGTTGCATGTAAAGGTTGGAAGATATGTCAATTGGATGTGAAAAATGCTTTTCTAAATGGTTACATTTCAAATGATGTTTTCATAGAGCAACTAGAAGGTTTCAACGATAAAAGATATCCAAAGTAATATGTAAGATGAACAGAGCTTTGTATGGATTGAAGCAGGCCTCAAGGGCATGGAACTAAAGACTTGTGAATTTCTTGAAAGAGCTTGGTTTCCAAGTGTTTAAGGCAGATAGTACCTTGCTTGTTAAAGCAAGTGATGATGGGTTCATTTACATGTGCATATATGTTGATGCCATAATTCTCATAGGTACCGATGAGAAGGGCATACAAGGTTTTAATAAGCAAATGGAGAAAGAATCAGTGAGTTGGGAGACTTTTCATATTTCTTGGGCATGGAGATTTCATATACTCAATATGGAGTACATGTGACTCAAGAAAGGTATTTGAAGAACTTGCTAATCAAGTTTAAAATGCAAGTTTGCAGGGTAGCACCTATTCCCATGGAAGTGAATCACAAATTGAGCAGATATGGAGGAGAAGAATTCAAGGATATGAAGCTATATCAAAGTCTGGTTGGTAGTTTAATCTAAGCTACATTATCTACGCCTAATTTGTCATTTGCAGTTCGAGTGTTGTCTCCATTCATGCATTGTCCTAGGAAAAAACATTGGATTGGAGGATAAAGGGTGCTAACATACATTAAGGGTACACTCAAAGAAGGTTTGTATTATGGATTCACATCAGATATAAAGATCAAGATATATAATGATAGAGATTGGGTAGGTAATCGTGATGAGAAGATATCAACCTATGGGTATCTATGTTATGTGGGAGATAAGTTAATCTCTAAGTGTTCTAAGAAGCAATATACATTTGCTTTATCATCCATAGAAGCAGAGTATAAAGGTATGGTTGAAGCTGTAAAGGAGGTTGTATGGTTAAAGACTCTCATGAAGAGTTCTGACATCATTTAGAGTACACCCATTATTCATGGAGATAATATGAGCTCATTGTATCTAGTTGTTAACCCTGTTTTTCATGCGAGGAATAAACATATTGAGATTCAATATCATTTCTTGAGAGAGAAGGTCATTGATAAAGAGATTGAAGTCATACATACTTATACAAAAGATCAGATTGCAGATATGTTAAACAAAAGCTTGGATGGACCCAAGTTACAAAGGTTCAAGGACATGGCATGTATAAAGAGGATGGACAAAATCCTAGTTGATGATTGAGGGGGAGCTATTTGTGCAATACAACCATCAATTGATGACTTGGACAAAGATTTGAAGTGAAAGAATGAAGCAAAGTTCAAGATATGAGGTCAGAAGATGAAGACTTGTATATACATATACATTAAGCTTAAAATTAGTTCACCTATACATTTCTAATGGTGACACGTTTGTACATATATGCTTATATATACAAGCATAGTGTTGGTACATAAGAGAGGGATGGTGAGTGACAAGTTTTAGAAGTCATTAGAGACTTTAGAAAGTGAGAAGAATCTTATGTATCACTTAGATGTAATATTTTCCTGAGTAGAAGAAAGTAACACCTCCATCTTTTGCTTAGTGATCGTTATGTGTTTATCCTCTTGATCAATGCTCTTGTACAAGTCTAACTCTATAGTAGAGTGACCTTTGTACATGTTTTGAGATTTTAATTGTAATCAGGCTCAGAGAATTTGAAGTAGGAACATCTATATGTGTAAAGTGAAGAAGTGAAGATAAAAATAGGTGCAATCCCGGTGGTCAATGTTTTGATCAGATCTCCCTCCATAATGTAAATTTTTGAGCAATTAATCATTCATTATTTAAGTTGAAAGGCAGGATACTTGTGGCTAAAAGAATTTGAATAAAAAGGGTCTATTTTGGGAGAACCAGGCATTAGATGTTGTAGGTGTCAGAGTCGATTATACAGAAGAACAATTTCAGACTTAGGTTGATTGTTTGGATCATATCTCAAGATCTACTGATCTTTTGAGAAGTTTTAACTTGGAGAAGGTGTGGAACCTTTAGACAACACCTTTTACAAAGAAAAACTTTACACATTTGGTCAATCAATGAATGAATTAAGTGCAACATATTTTTCAGTGTAATGACTTTCTTCATAGTTAGCTAAACTCTTGATAATTTGGCATTAGTCTTCCAAAATTGGTTAAGATTTTGAGTTGTTCTTGAGATAGAGGTGCTCTAACATCAAGGATAGCTTGTTCTTTTGGAGATTAACACTCTCCATCATCAAACATATAAAAGATCAAGGTATGGTGGAGTGTTTTCCTACTTTTGCTTTACCTGATGATGCAAAGTCAAGTGAAGGATGTCTTGAAGAAAAGCTACAGAAACTACCTTTCAAGAAGCATGGAATTATCAAACCCAAAAGGAAGTTGTAGATATACATAAGGATGTGAGTGGTCCAATGAGAACAGATTCTATTCAAGGTTTCATGTATTTTCTTATGTTCATTGATGATTCTCAAGATATTCATGGATTTATGGTCTTAAGGTGAAGTCAGAGGGTTTTCCTACTTTAAAGAAGTTACTAGTTACGGTTGAAAATGAAAGTCTGTGAAATAACCAGATTTTGAGAAGTGATAGAGAACGAGAGTACATGTCAAAAGACTTTAATTCGTTTCTTGAAGACAAAGGTATCTCTCATCAACTCACGATTGCTTACATGCCAAAACATATTGGTATTGCAGAGAGAAAAAATAGGATACTTGTTGAGATAATGCATAGTATGATGTCATCCAAAAGGCTTTCTCCCAAGTTTTGGTTTGATGTAGTACATACAGCTAATCACATTCTGAATAGGTCTTCCACAAAAGCTTTAAATATTCTTACACCTTATGAAGCTTAGGGAAGAATCCCAATGTGAGTTGCTTCAAAGGTTTTGGCTCCCTAGCTTATGTTCACATTGAGAAGAAGTGGTAAGCTTCATGTAAAATCCAATAAAGCAATCTTTATTGGTTATGCAATTGAAAGCAAAGGATA
>CM035416.1:144255090-144270090 GCA_020310875.1 Ceratopteris richardii
GAGAAGCGGCATGCGTGGAGTAAGCAATGAAGGTGCATTAAATGATTGGATTTGGTGGAGGCCACTCTCTTGACCTGTAAGTTTATATAAGACGTTTCTTGGCACTGATTTTGAGGGATATGGTTTTGATACATAGGAGGTACTATCACATTCACGACTCGACTCTAGCTTCTTGTCATTTTGGTCTTCTTCTATTACTATGATTTATTCAAGCATGTTCCATAGTGTGTCTCCATAGTGCTACTCCTTGATCACTCTAAGGTAGCTCTTGTAAACTGGATTCTGTCATATTTCTTGAAGTCATTTGTAGAAGTCAAATATTGTTCTTGTATACCTTCTTTGTGTCAAGTAGTCAAAGTTCATTCTCTGAAGTCACAAGACCATTGTAGTGTTGTGAAGTGTACCATAGTGGTGTAGCTTTCAATTTTAGGAAATTGGTCTTTTCATCATCCCTATAATTTGTCCTGCCCTTGCTCTCTATATAATTTCTTATGTATCTTTCTCTAGTGATACATGTACAAGTACATGTCATAGGGTTTACTTCCCTAGAGAGGAATCCTCTTGATTAGAAGGAGTACACGAATCATAGACTCGGTTTACCCCTCTTGAGTATCCATATAAGTGTGTAGCTATCGCTTATATACACTCTAGAGGCGAGAATGATAGCTTTTGTGATCTCAATGATTCTTTGCAAAGAGTCATGATCAACTTCTTTCATGAATTGCACAACTCAAAATGATGTGACTCGTTGTCAGACAGAACGCAGCTATGCATAGAGAGGAGTTGTTTTTGGTAGCTAATCAACCCACATTTAGGCTTTCTTCTAATTGATTGTGACATCTACATGACATTGTGATGGATCCATTTGACATTACTGGTATATTTACCTCCTTCAATCTACCTTTCGAGAAAGCCCACTTTTATGAAGATATGGCGTCAAAGACATGTGTTATCGTGGTTACATGGAATTGCCCTTGATTTGGAATAATGCCAAAGTTGGTAGTAGAATTTTGTTATTGTGTGTGTGATACCGATTTGGAGGTGGGATTTCCTTCATTTGTGGTTGGAATTGCATTGTTCAAGTTGCCCAAAAAAATGGAGTTGCCTTGAAATGATGAGGTTGGCTGGATCACCTTGATTAATGATGCGAGGTCACCCTTTTTGTTAGTGGGGTCACCCCAATTCATTGAGAACATAGGCTGCATGTCACTAACCTTATAAGATGGTCCCCTTAACTGTGTAGTTTCCCTAGTTTGACTTCAAGAAAAAGAGAGGAAAATGATGCATCCTATTTGAGTGATTAAGAGTGAGTAGGTTCCTTGAAGATGCTTGAATAGGAGAGAGGACGAGGATGCGCACTGTTCATGGATCCTAACTTACCTTGATGGCATGAAATAGAGTCACCATTGCTATGCATGCTAGAGGTGGTAGTGGGGCCTGCTCAAATTGGGGTCACCCATGTGCATTTGGGTGCCATGTCTACCTATTCGTAAAATAGGGCCCTTTTTATCCCATGTGCATTTGGGTGCCATGTCACCATAATTTAATGTATTACAAGGACCGTAAAAAAAGGAAAATCACTCTTCTATTCTCCTGCAATCAATGAAGGGGGGTGGGGGTGCACCATTCCCAAGCCAGGAGAATGAACACAAGCCTACACATATGCTCAGAAAGTAAGAGAGTGCAAGGAGTTGCAAATATGGAGAGTAGGCACCTAGACATGACAAACATGAGCTCCTAAGAAAGGGATGGGCGAATGCAACACATCCTAATGATTGATCATCAAGCAACAACTATAGTTGTTGACGATAAATATTTTTATTAAGGTGTTTACTATAAACTAATCTAAGCCAATCACCATAGTATGGACAAGGTTTATATCCCTTAATAGAACGTCATGCATGTATGGAAAGAAATTATATTTAGCTTAAGTCGCAGAAGAATAAATATCATCTAATTTAATGACTAATGAAATTGCATATTTTTTCAATTTTCAAAATTTACTCCTTGTCTTGCCATTGTACCACATCACATCCCAAGCATTGAAATTGTGCATCAAAACATACCCTTCTTGATGTCAACCTTCCGATTTGGATCAACCTTCTCAAATCTAGTCCACTGTATTTGACCTTCATTCGGAGTGATTGGTTTTAAACCGAAACGGCATATAGAAAATTACAAGCAATGCAGAAACTGGATGCATTTTCGATGGGGTAAGAAATTTATGTCTATCGGCATCCTCTCATTGAAAACAAAAAGTCGGTTCTCCTTTGGCAAATGCTTCACCAATATGGACCAATGCAAAAGCTAACAAGATCTGTGGGGTTCCGCCCTAGTGCAAGCGATGTTGCCATTGCAAAGAGGATATTGGCCACTTGTTCTTTGCTTGCCCTAAATCCCCTCGACTATGGAGGGTCCTTGGTCGTTATTTGGGTCTCCAAGAACAAATCAATTGGAAGCAAGCCTCATTGGTGAAGCGATCGGTTGCTCTGCGGAGTTGTGGAATGCGATTAGGGGAGAGATCCTTTGGAAGATTTGGTAAGAAAGATGTGCTCAAAACTTCGGAAATACCCCCAAGGAGTGGTCAATCGAGAAGTCCCTTTTCCTTCTCGACAGAAGAATTGCTAAGTGTAAGAACCCCCCCCCCTTCAGACATCACAAAGAGCTACAATATGTCAACAATAAGCTTAAAACCAAGTGGGCTCCACATGATGGGGATGTGAGATTTATCAACCTCCTCTATAACTCCATGTAGGCCTCCATGTAAGCCTTGCAAGGCGCACCAGGAATGCTATGGCAGATCATCGTAATTAAAATTAGTCATCATCCAGCTCTGTTGGGAGGAGCGAGGGGTCGCTCCACGACTCTCCGGAACACTCGAAACTGTGGTCGATTGAGTATCCACTCTTCCTCCTTGGCAAAAGGATCGCTAATTGTAAGAAACCCCACCCCTTTTTTTTGAGTCATCAAGATCTCACTTTTCCCATGTGGGCCCTGGATGAGGGTGATTAACCTTTTTCTTGTAAAGCCATCTACACTTTGTAAAAGCTTCCCCCGCTCTATGGGATTCGAGGGATCCCGTAGGCACTAGTCCCCTTGTTTTGTAATTTTCCTTTATTTAATTCAAGTCCGAGAGAGTAGGCTAAGGCCAAACTTCCTTTATTTAAAAAAAAAACAAGCAATGCGGAAAGTAGGAGACACAACCCATAGCATTCTATAGAAACCCGTTTGTGTCATTGGAGAAGAGTCTAATAACAATCAGATCCTCATGCTAGGAGAGGAGGAGACCCCGAATATGTGTTGAATGAACTGCATTTCTAACAAAAAGATTGAGCCAGTCAAGAACGATGTAAAGTGTGGAAGAGTTGGTGGGGAATATTTTTAGAAGACTTCTTATAATCTAAACCCTACCAGATATCTATGATGGCTTCAAGGATGCATCTATCTGTGATGAAACCCTTTTGGTCATTGTTCAACCATGAGAACGGCTGGCCAGCAATGTAGTTAACCGATATGGATCATGGTGATAGGCCACAAGGTTTTTATTATATGGTTGCGATTCGGTAACCTTTATCGTACCATGGTTCTCCCATCTGGGAAAGCAGCAAAGAAATGATCCACCTAGCAAACCGGGAAGAGTCGGACAAGAAAACATTTAAGATTTTGGAAAAGCGCATTATTAAGGCCACGAGCACTGAAGCTTTTGGTTTTGGGGAGGCATGGAAGGCGTCTTGGATATCAGCGTTATTTAAGGCAAAATCAAAGAGAGTGTGCAATATCTTACGGTGGCTATTTTGATTTTACCTTCAAAATATGGGCCATGCACCGACTTCCTTTAGGAAAGAGAGGAGTAGAGAAAACAAAGAGCTGAAGAAAGTGCTTGATAGTTAACTAGGAGCTATTTTCCTTTGAAGTGTATTCAAGACATTGTCCTCAATCGTTCAATCACTTTTTTAGGCGGTTTTCTAGCCGTGCCAACCCACCACAATTTCAAGACTAATTCGATTTTCTCATGGCCATGTTTCTCTTCTTATTTGAGTTTGTTTAAAATCATAAGAAGGATTTTTTTGAAGGGAGATTCAGGTTTCTTAACATTTATCTACAGGGAACGAGTCTTATGTAGAGTCTCTCCCCTCTACGTCTACAAATTATATGGATTTACTTTTGCATTCTGTGGAATATGCCCTGGCTGTCATTGATTGCCATACTCCACCTCCTAGTAGAAGAAGTGATAAGGGAAGCCTAACTTAGGCAAGTGAGAAAACCGATCAATTTTGCTACCCCTTGGTGCGGGCTTTAAACGAGATAACACTGAACATAGTCATTAAAAACTGCAATACCCAATCTCTACGAGAAGGAGGGAGGAACTATACTATACCTTTGCAAGATCACTCCATGACTTCAACCAAGAAAACTTAAGAATTTCCTTGACAACAACCACATGATGATATTGCCTTAGAAGACTCCATCTATCTATTGCAAATCCTTCAAAATTATGAACTTTATTCTTCCACCTATTGAAGAACACTTCCACCCATATTAATGTCACCACAAAAAAAGTATGTAAAGGTAAGGTATGCAAAGCTTGTCCCTTGTCAATTCTCTCAGGATCTCCTTAGGTGCATGCAGGTAAGTGAGAGTAAAGAGATATGACCTACGGAAAGAGGCAACAATACATCTAGGAAATCAGCCAATAGAGGACCCCAAATAGAGTCAGATTGAGTGGGCACCAAACTTTAATGAAATGCCCTCACATCCTCTATAGTGGTCGCTCAAGATCCAAGAATGCTTGGAGGAGATACTCTGCCACCTTTTATGAAGTTATCACTATCAATTTTGACCTCATTTTGACCTCGTGAAGACATAAAATGTCTCGGTCGAAATTCTTTTCTTTAAGCCATTTGCCCATAATAACGTTTATGAAGGATTTTCAAAGACCTAGACGTTGAAGATGAAAAGGCCTATGCCTCTGCTGCCTTATTGTGTTTTTTACCCTTCATATTCAATAATCGTCCAGCTCGATGTTAAGCTCAAGGAATCAATCTTAGAATCCATGAATTGAACGAGGATAACAAAGCGAACACAATAAGAGATAAAATTTATTGAGTCTTATTTCCATGTTGTTCTCGAATTCAATCTTTTTTTTTTCAAGTCCTGACTTTCCAAAAGCGTGTAACTTAATCTCTTTTGAGCACTGAATCTCTTTTAGCTATTCGCTGGTGATTTCCAAGCTCTAAGGGATGAGTATTTTTTCTTTGAAGTCCCAGAAGGCTAGATGTGTAAAGAGGCATGGCGTTGGTAATTGCAACTAAACACAAAAGACAGATTTCATAACATTCAAATGAAAAGGGGAAGGTGATTTTAATAACTCATGTACTTTTAACAAGTGTGCAAGACATGTATCACATGGATGGAGATTAGAATAAACTCTAGTTAATGAAGTGAGGACCAAATGGTTCTATGAAGAGTCTATGAAAGAAGGCCTTGTCGAAGCATTTAGAGTGGCTTTAGCGATATTCTCAAGGTTACGTTGGAGTGAAGTTCTTCGAAGGTCGAATGGAGAGCTATTCGATGATTATCGCACATTCCTGATTCTCCGTTGAGGAAGATTATGACATAGTGGCGGTTCACATGAGAGCCTATTTATAGTGTCCTTATCGAATCCATTCATGACGTTGAGATTTTGATCCACTCATAGCTCCAAATGTAGGAGGTTGACAAAAGCATCATCGACTCGTCCATAAGAGTTCCGTATTTGTCGGGAAATCATCCCTTTAATAAGTGTCAATCATGTATTTGGATCCATATATATCTTTCTTTCATATCTGTTGATGACCAATCCTCAACCTTCTTCCATGAGCCTTAAGATCGGTGTAGTGATTGTCATTCAGGTCACACGATAGCCAGGTCCCTCAAGCCATCTCGGAGGATATGTAATATGTTTCTTATTATATCTTCTGTAAGGTACGAACCACCTGGCTGTATGGTACTTGGGGAAGGCACATTCCATTAGACTTCAACCAGATCCCACGAATGTTCAATCAGATCCCACGAGCATCCTTGACTTCAACCAGATCCCACGAATGTTCGTTTGCTCCCTTGACTCGCGATTCGACGAGCATCCTTGACTTAAACCAGATCTGTTGATAACCAATTGTCAACCTTCTTCAATTAGATTTATGATCTTGTTATCCTCCCACGATCATGTAATGCGGGTGCTTCTTGGTGTAATGGCCATTACTTTGTGGGTCAAGATTTGCAATTCCCTCTTCGGAAAGCAGCACTGTGGGCTGCCCTTCCATGGAAACCAGTCAAACCGAATATTGCTCGTATTTAAAAGTTTTAGATATTGCTTTTGTTTTCTCAGTGTATAAAGCACTTTTGTGTTCCCTTGAAATCGATTAAATTACCTTTCTGTCTATTACAAACATTATGCCAAAAGGGAAAATTCATCAATTTGACATACGATAAAGATGGAATAATTTCTACCATTTTCAACAACTTATAAGGAGAAATGCATATGTTTTTGCTAATGAATGCCCAATTTCTAGTCCTAGACAGATCCATAACTTTAACGTTATGCGAAATCCCGCTACTACATATATTCCATTTTTGCGGCGATCTACAATAGATTGCCTTTTCATATTTTATCGGTATTTGACTTTGTGTCTTGTAAGAGCAACATCGTTAAGCAAACTGTAAGCGCAACATGTCCATATCTCGGCATCGTGACCTCGTTGGACCCATGAAGAGGATTTATTGGTACTCATACCATTTTGTTTTCAAGTATTCCTCTTCAATCTAATGATTGAAATATTTTCGTGAATCTCAAAATGGTAGATTCAAAGATGAACTGAACATTTGATATTAATCTAGATGTTTATCAATTATATAATCTTTTACTTGCCGTGAATCAAGTCACTAATGTAAGGAATGACAGAGATATTGTTGTAGGCAGGCCCTGGATGCCATACCTTAAAAACTCATCCTTTGTGGAGACCATAACATGCTCGAACATCATTAAGATAGTGGGAGTAGAAATCCCATGTTATTGAAGGAATGGAGAAGAGGTCGTGGGACCTTCGCAAGCTTTATCATGACATTTATGGAGTCATGGATTTTCTTAGTTGAGCCTTTAGGCCAATGTTGGTGTATCTAACGGTAGACTTTCTGGATGCTACAGTTCTTAAAGCTTCATTAGTTATATGGGTATCCTTCCATCTCGCAAAGACTGGATAATGCTGTGGCAAATTACTCCTTATTTGCGTTCAAATCCTTTCTCAAGGGTAAGATAGCTCTGTGTGTCCATGAGGATCCCACATGTTTTTCTCTCCCCTCGGTTTGACATGGAATATTGCTTGACTGGAGCCTACACTTCTACAACTACCTCTCCCCTACTAGGAGTTGGATATATTTGCTCAATGCGGCCTAAACACTCTCCCCTACTAGGAGCTGGATATATTTGCTCAATGCGGCCTAAACTGAAAAAGATATCTTAATTATTTGAAGGCTTCAAAGGATTAAACTTTATATAAGTATCTTCTGCCTCGAGATTCAATTAAAAAAAGGAAAATACCAACTACATACATGCCTTCTTAAGAATATGGAGCATTCCTATATATGAAGAGGAAACGAGGAGGAAGAGGATTCATTTAATCTTGAATGATTGGTGGGCTAGAAAGAAAAATAAATCCAATCAATAAATGTGGAGAATCCTACATAAGAAACCAATCAAAGAAGAGTATCCCTAAATGGTTCAGAATAATATTATGGAATGCACTTCGAATGAGGACGATTGTAAGTTGATATTCAATCATTTAAGTACACTTCTTGGAGTTACTACTCTACTTACTCCACCAAAACATACACAAGAGTTTATCTAGTGTCTCAACGCCTCCAAAATTGTTCGTGAGATCCTTCAAGTTATTGATGCTTTATCTAAAGTTAAAAGACCAGTCTTTACTACCTCACTAATAAGTTCCATCGAAGGTCTAAAACCTTTTGGTGGCCCTCCCTTTTTTTGGGTTTGTTGTAAGGATATAAGCTTTTGTAAACTACCTAGATGCTTCAATTAAAGGTGTAAATAAGGTCGTGCATAAGAAAGACAACAAGAATAGAATAGAAAATCGGAGGCATATCACCGTGCTTTAGATTGGGTACAAATTCTATTTCAAGGTCCTCACGAACCACATTGCTTTTCGTCTTAGATTGTGGATCTAAGATGACTAGAAATGCTCCATCAAATGCAGATCAATGCTAAGAGCTATCATCAATATTTTTGGCATTTCTAGATGAAATGAATCAATATTCCCAAGAAGTTATTTCCTTTGAGATACAATTTCAAGAACATCAAGCTTTAGAGAGAATTTTGATAAAGTTGACATTTATGTTTTCACAATTTTTTGGTTCCAAAGACTAGAGATCACCACCTTTAGACCCTTCCGAAATTCCAAATACATACGAACTTGTTGGGTTTAGATCCATAGATTTTAACTTTAGTGCCTTTCAAAATTCCAAATGCATACGAACCTGTTGGGTTTACATACAAATTAAGAAATAAATTTATTAGACCAATCGTGGAATTGAGGATACACATATAAGGCATGTCATCTTGGAAATAATTTAAAGTTTCTACTGATTAATTCTCCCATGGATGTTGTATAACTTTTTTCCTTTTCTCAATATCTAAATACATATTTGTATTCCGCAAAAATCAACTAAATATATTTCTTGTCTTTTAACAGACATTATGCACAAAGTGAAAATTCATCAAGGTAATATATGATAAAAATGGAGAAATCATGTCATTTCTACTGGATGCATGTACATTTCTACTAAATCCGCATTGTCTATTCCTATACCAATCCATAAATTTATCTTATGAAAAATCCTTGTACTAAATATATTCAATTTATAGACGGTGATCGTCTAATATATTTCGTTTCGAGATTCTCTCAACACGTCTTGGCGTCTTGTAAGCTCAACCTATGATTGAAAAAAACTAACCAAACTAATTTCATAGTTGCAAGGTCTCATGTGATTGAGATTTTCCGTGTTTGGGCAAGTGAGCTCAATTGGGGACTTCTAATGAACTTTATTTGGTACGCATAGCTCTTTTCCAAAATATTGCTCCTGATTAATCTAGTATCGAATAATTTTAATAACTCTTTAAACGATAGATTCAAAGATGGTCTCACCGTTTGATGTTGTTAAAAAATGATTATCAAGTGTATCAGATTTCAATTTCCATGGTTCAAGACATTAACGTAAGGAAACACGAAGAGTTCATTGTAGGCAATCTTTGTATTCCTTACCTATAGAAACCATCCTTGACGGAGACTATAAAATGCTCGAGGATCTCATTGTAGGCTGTCTTTGTATTCTTTACATGTAGAAATTATCCTCTGTGGAGACTATAAATCATGAAAGAACTCTCTTATAGGTGGGAGTAGAAAAATCAAATCATTTAAGGATTGGAGTTTGTAATGATCTATAAGAGATATGAACTCACAAGCTCCCGGCTAGGAATGTGATGGGCTAACCACTTGTAAATGTGATGGGCTAACCACTTGTAAAGTGGCAACAATACATCTAGAAAATAACCCAATAGAGGACCCCAAATATACTCACCTTATGTGGGAAGCAAACTTTAATGAAGTTCCCTCACATCCCCTATAGTGGTCGTTCAAGATCCAAGACTACTCGGAGGCAATACTCTGCAACCTTTTCGTGAGGTTCTCACCATCAATTCTGACCTCTTGAAGACATGTATTGTCTCGGTTAAAAATCTTTCTTTAAGCCATTTGCCCAGAATGACTGTTTCGAAGGGGTTTGAAAGACCCTAAACAATGAAGATGAAAGGTTTATGCCTCTGCTGACATTGTATTTTTAAAACTTTACGTTAAATATTTCTCTAGCTCAATGTTAAGATCAAGGAATCAATCTTAGAATCCATGAATTAATAGAGGATAAAACAATCAACACAATAAGAGATAAAATTTCTTTATTTTTATGTCCATGTGTTTGTCAACTTCAATCTTTTTTTCAAGTTCTCACTTTTTCAAAGCGTATAGCTTAATCTCTATTAAGATTTGAATCTTTCTTAGCTATTCGATGGTGATGTCAAAGCCCTAAGCGATCAATAGTTTTGCTTTTAAGACCCAAAAGGCTAGATGTGTGGAGAGAAGTTATGGTGTTGGTAATTGCATTTAAATACCAAAGAGAGATGTCATGACATTCAAATGAAAAGCGGAAGATGATTATAATAACTCATGTACTTTTGGCAAGTGTGCAAGACATGTATCATATGCATGGATATTAGAACAGACTCAGATTAATGAAGTTGAGGACCAAATGGTTTTATGAAGATTCTAGGAAAGAAGGCCTTGAGGAAGCATTTAGAGTGGGTTTAGCGATTTCTTCACGGTGACGTTGGACTGAAGTTCATCGAAAGTCGGGTGGAGAGCTATTCGATGATTCTCAACTGAGGAAGATTATGCCATAGTGGTTATTCACATGAGCGCTTACTTATAGTGTCTTTATGGAAATCATTGAAGACGTTCACATTTTGATGCACGCGAGCATCATCGATTCCTCCATAAGAGCATCATCGATTCGTCCACAAGGTATACGTCCATCTCAATTTCCTCTCGACAAGAGATCCCAACAAAAGAGCTAGCCCTTGTTACGGCACCAATGGACAACTAGTGCTCTGTGGATCATTTGACTTGAAAGGAACCAAGCTTCATTCAACTATGTGAAAACCATTAATGGTACATTTTATGACCTAAAGCCGAGTTGCTGCTCTCTAGTGTACTAGAAAAATGTTCATTTCAAAAAAATGTTCATTTCTCTCACTACGAAATCTAATACTTTTATTTTAAGAAGAATGTACACCCTTATAAATGTAGGGAGTCCCTCCGGAATATGTCCTATTGTAGAAGGTTAATAATTGCCCAAAGAATCTGATGGATTGATTGTTGATTTGTTTCCCAAAGATTCTCATCAGTGACCCCTGTTTATAGTTTTCGTTTTACCTTATCTTTAGACATGTGAGAAAAAATAGTAATAAAAGAGGTATGTAGAAGGTTAAATGGGAAATATGCTCTGGGTGGAAGGAGAATGGGGCATGTTAATTCTTAATGTGGATCATTTTCCCAAAGAGGTTCTCTCCAAAATGATGGTCAAAATCTAACGTAATGTCAAGGACTCTTGGGTGCAGGATACTTTCATAAAGAACAATGTCCGTTCTCGCATTAAGATGCCCACATGGAAAGGGCTCAAAAGGATCTAACTCTTGTTCTCCCTTTCGTGGTTGGGCCCAAGGAGTGGGTGGCTAGCAACGATTGGAAATAAGATAGTGTATTAGACAATGGGATTTCATTTGGCTCCCTATTGACTGTATCACGACGAAGGAAAAAGAAAACATCGAGATAATATAATCTAATGTGAAGGATTCTTGGGTGGAGGATACTTTCATAAAGAACAATGTCCTTTCTCTCATTAAGATGGCCACATGGAAAGGGCTCCACAGAATCTGACTCTTGTTTTCTCCTTTCGTGGTTAGGCCCAGGGAGTCGGATCTAGAGTGACTAGTAATGATTCGAAGTAGGACAGTGTATTAGACAATGTGATTCCATTTCGCTCCCTATTGACGGTATCACGATGGAGGAGAAAGAAAACATCTAGGGGATATATGGAAACACTTTTGCAACCAAGAAGAAAGGGCACTTGAAAGGTGCAAGGACATTCACTTCAAACAAAAAAGTCTATTATGAAGACCGATGTCTTTTTTCAGACATTGAATGAATGCCAAGATCTCCCACTTGAAGGGTCTTATGTGGTACAATGGTAAAGAAATGGTAGACATTTTAAGAATCAAAAGGATTCGTGATCTTTATCGGTCATAAAAAACGAAATGGTGCTTGGGCTAGAGGTTTAGCACGTGAGACATTTAATTCAACTACCTTTGGCTACCAAAAAAATTGAAATAAAAAGTAACCTGGTTGAATGAAAAACGAAAGAAGAAAGTAGTGCTATTATTGTGGATCACTTTACGCAAATCGTTGGGGTATCGAAGCTCCTTCTCCCCATAGGAAGGATTGCAGGGCGACCATCTCAAGAGTCTTTCCCTCAAGAATACTCCATAATCTAGGGTCTCTCCTTGATGTGCCCATTTCAGATCATGAGATTCTCAAAGTTATCGAGATGCTCCCCAATGGAAAAGCCCCAATCGTGATGGCCTCACAAATGAGTTTTTCAAATCCTTTAGATAGGTGGTGCGTACTCTATTTCACTTGGTTTGGCAAGAGGTGCTAGCTTTTGTTGTGCTTCCTCAATGCCTAAACAATGGTGTCATCAAGCTTATCCATAAAAAATGTAGCAAGAAGATTGAAAAGTGTTGTGCAATCATGATGCTTCAAATAAAGTACAAGATTCTTGCAAAAGTAATTGCCAAAATAATTTCTTACCACTTGAAGAGGTGGCTTCGTGAGGACCAAAAAGCATTCATCAAAGGTAGATGAATACTGGAAGCTATTATTGACATTTTGAAAGGTCTCGATTTTGATAAAGAGTCTGAGCAAGATGTGCTATTCCTTAAAATCAACTTGGACAAAGCCTAGGATACACTAGAAGGGGAGATTGTTGTCCAATCTCTTACAGCCCTTGGCAACAGTCAAAACGTTCACTAAGATGATCGCTACATTGCTGGGGAATGTGTTGAGCCAAATAAATATCAATGGTCAACCATCAAAGAAGGCCTATTCATGAAAAGTGGGAATTATTCATGATTTTGATTATAAGTGGACTACCAAGGTTAAGCTCAAAACTAAGAAGTTATCATAGTAAGTATTATGAATGGGACCTAAATAATTCCCAAAATTCTTGAATAGGCCTTAAAGGTTATTAGATTAAAATGTTGTATTAGGCAAGGGCGCCCATTGGCCCCTCTGCTTTTTGCTATTTCCATGGTGGTGCTCAGCCATCATCTACAACATCACATGGAAATCGACCACATTAAAGGTCTCTCTCTACCTCTCAACCATGGCCAGATGATCATAATGCTATTTGCACATGACATGAATGCATTTGTGCATACTCATTCAACCTTTTGGGGGTGCCTAGACACATTTTGTGAGGTGTCTCGCTAAAAAATAAACCACTCAAAAACTACTTTCAGAGCCATCATTGGACCCCACCCTCACCCCAACTGCTGGTTGACCATGGTTACCAAATTATCCCAAGGGCCTGGTCTTTTGCCTACTTGGTTTTCCCATGGGCTTTCGTGTCTCGATGGAGGAGTAATAGAATTCGGTCCTTTCCAAGCTAGACAACAAGTGAGCGTATTCGAAGGGCATGCAAATAGACTTTACATGTTCCACATGATGATGCATATCATTTCATTTCTGATGGAGATTACATGATGCACTTGTTGATGAGAGGGACACTTTAGAGGAAGCAAAAGTTATGCCAAAATGGTTGGTGCAAACCTTTTGAGATAGCAAATTAGATGCGCCTATGTCATATCACACTCCTTGAGGCTGTCATAATTCTTCTTTTGCATCAGATTTCTATGCAATGTCTGCCTCTACTCTTTGTGATGAGAACAAACCTCTTTGTTTTGATGAAGCAAAAAATTCTCAAAATTGGTATTTATGTGATTTAGCTCAAAGAAAAAAGTCATTGGCACTAAATGGGTCTACAAGTTGAAACATAGTCTTGATGAAACATTTGACAAGTATAAAGGTAGGCTTGTTGCAAAATGTTATGCTCAAGAAAGAGGCCTTCATTTCGATAAGCGCTTTGCACTCACATGTTGAATAACTACCGTTCCGAGCATTTGTGCACTTGCCACCCATCATGGTTGGAAAGTACATCAGCATTACACATACATTTCTGAATGGTGACCTACATGAAGAAGTATATGTTTTTGAACCCCATGTTGTTGTGCACAAAGAGGATGAAAACAATTATGCATGTTGAAAAAGGAATTATATGGTTTGAAGCAAGCACCATATGCTTGGTATGAAAAGATACATGCGTACTTGATTGCACATGGTTTTGAGAGCAGCCCATTTGAGAGAACTCTATATGTTAAGCATGGAAATGATTTTTGTCTCATCATTGTTGTCTATGTTGATGACATGTTTCTCACTAGCTGTAATGAGAAGTATATTGCTAGTTTTAAAGTTGATTTGCATGCCTCATTTGAGACGTTAGATTTGGGGCATTTGTTTCAATTATTTGGGCATTTAATTTATACAAATTGATGGTGGGATAGCTTTATGTCTATATATATATATATATATATATATATATATATATATATATATATATATATATATATATATATATATATATATATATATATATATATATATATATATATATATATAGAGAGAGAGAGAGAGAGAGAGAGAGAGAGAGAGAGAGAGAGATTATATCAACATTTTGGCCTCGAAGGATTGAAAAACTATTGCCAGTGCTATGGAAATATTTTTATGGTTTGGTCTTTATGATGCTCAAGGTGGACTTCTTGTTGTTCTCTATCAGTAGGTTATTGGATGCCTGATTTATGTAAGCATAAGGTGGCATGATATTTAGTTTCTTGTCTCACAAATGATTCCCATCATGCATTGCCTAGGTGACAAGCATTCAAAGGTAGTTAAGCACATATGTTGGTACTTGAGTGGTACTCGACTACTTTGATTGTTTTATCCGAAGGGGGTTTAATACCCCCAGATTTACATGCTTTCACTAAATCTTACTTGGTAGGGTGCTATGACACTCCTATGTTCACTAATAATGTTTGCCTCATGCTTGGTATCTCATGCATATCTTGATTGAGCAAGAAGAAGCCTACTATGGGCACTCCTACTTGTGAGGATGAGCATAGAGTAGATCTCT
This sequence comes from Ceratopteris richardii, assembly GCA_020310875.1. NCBI lineage: Eukaryota > Viridiplantae > Streptophyta > Polypodiopsida > Polypodiales > Pteridaceae > Ceratopteris > Ceratopteris richardii. The sequence goes on from CM035416.1 coordinate 144,269,998, forward strand.
CAGCAACTATTGAGTGTGTGTGGCTCAAAAGCCTTCTGATTGATTTGGATGATTGTCACTATTCTAGCACCATAATCTTAATTGATTGTTAGA